>OY288112.1:747224-765084 GCA_958431115.1 Syrphus vitripennis | reverse complement strand
AGGCGAATATTTTTTATTTTAGTTCAGAAGAAAGTTTAGTAGATATGAATTTAGTTCGAACGGGAACAGAAGAAGATGACAAAAGAAATTGTTCATACAAAGTGGGTTGATGCGGGGTATCCTTTTGATAGAATACATCTAGATTTTTTTCACTTCAGTGGGAAAACGTTTCTTATTGTTATGGATGCGTATTCAAAGTATTGTGAAATAAAACTAATGGCAAAAACATCAGTAACGAAATTAATAGAAGAGCTTACAAAATTGTTTCTAGTTTTCGGTTTACCAGAGAATATAGTTTCAGATAACGGTCCGCCGTTTAATTCGTTTGTTTTCAAAAAATTTTGTAACTGCAAGGGAATAAATTTGATGAAGTCACCCCCATATCATCCACAATCGAATGGTTTGGCTGAACGTGGAGATCAAACAGCGAAATCAGTGCTAAAAAAGTTCTGTTTGGAACTGAAAAATGAGTTGTCGTTAATAAACAAAGTAAATGAATTTTTATTAAATTATCGAAACACTCCTACTACAGTGACTGGCAGAACACCCTCCGAAATTATCTTTAGTTATAAACTTAATACTTTATTGCATTGCTTAAACAATACAAGTAATCATAAATATAATGTAAAATTTGCAAAGTCCAGTAATGAAATAGTCAGATCAAATGAAAATGTTCCAAAAAATATTGATTCGAATTTAAAAGAAAAGGAAATTGTTTTTAAAATTGGAGAGGAAGTTCTTTATAGGAATCATTTTGTACAAATGATTAAATGGATACCAGCTAAAATAATTAAAATTGTTAGTAAGAAAACATTTATGATAATCGTTAGTGGTTATGAAAGATTTGTACATGAAAATCAAATTAAAAAGAAACATTTAAGAAATAAATCATATTTAGCTGATATTAGACCTGATGAATTTAAAGAAACTAAAGATAGAAAAATTGAAGATTCAAAGAAAGTTGAAGCAACTAAAAGAAAGGCTAATAAATCAAAATGGAAAATTAATGAAAGCCAGAAGATCTTCAAAAATCAAACATTTATTTAAAAAGATTAATTATTATAAACAATGTTAAAAACAAAATTAGTGTAAGTTAAATAAATAGGGGAAGATGTTATGTAATTGAATGTGTTAAAACTACCCCTTAATCTGCATTTTATTATTTTTCTATTCTAATTATCATTAGTACTCTTTATGAGATACATATTAATACATAATAAGTATTTACATAGGTTAGTCTTTAAATAGCATGTAAGCTTATGAATTCGCTCTATCTTGCTGTGACCGACAATTAATAAAGTTGTTACTCCATTAAAGGTGCGTTTTATCTTAACAGGGGGCATTAGTATTACGACGCGAGAGGTGAAATTCTTGGACCGTCGTAAGACTAACTTAAGCGAAAGCATTTGCCAAAGATGTTTTCATTAATCAAGAACGAAAGTTAGAGGTTCGAAGGCGATCAGATACCGCCCCAGTTCTAACCATAAACGATGCCAGCTAGCAATTGGGTGTAGCTACTACTATGGCTCTCTCAGTCGCTTCCCGGAAACCAAAGCTTTTGGGCTCCGGGGGAAGTATGGTTGCAAAGCTGAAACTTAAAGGAATTGACGGAAGGGCACCACCAGGAGTGGAGCCTGCGGCTTAATTTGACTCAACACGGGAAAACTTACCAGGTCCGAACATAAGCGTGTAAGACAGATTGATAGCTCGTTCACGAATCTATGGGTGGTGGTGCATGGCCGTTCTTAGTTCGTGGAGTGATTTGTCTGGTTAATTCCGATAACGAACGAGACTCAAATATATTAAATAGATGCTTTCAGGATTATGGTGTTGAAGCTTTCATAGCCTTTATTCATTATTATAGTAAAATATGATCGTGTTTGAATGTGTTTATGTTAGTGGAGCCGTACCTGTTTGTTTGTCCCATTATAAGGACACTAGCTTCTTAAATGGACAAATTGCGTCTAGCAATAATGAGATTGAGCAATAACAGGTCTGGAATGCCCTTAGATGTCCTGGGCTGCACGCGCGCTACAATGAAAGTATCAACGTGTATTTCCTAGACCGAGAGGTCCGGGTAAACCGCTGAACCACTTTCATGCTTGGGATTGTGAACTGAAACTGTTCACATGAACTTGGAATTCCCAGTAAGTGTGAGTCATTAACTCGTATTGATTACGTCCCTGCCCTTTGTACACACCGCCCGTCGCTACTACCGATTGAATTATTTAGTGAGGTCTCCGGACGTGATCACTGTGACGCTAAGGTGTTACGGTTGTTTCGCAGAAGTTGACCAAACTTGATGGTTTAGAGGAAGTAAAAGTCGTAACAAGGTTTCCGTAGGTGAACCTGCGGAAGGATCATTTAAGTGATTTTTCTATTAAAAAAAATTAAAAAAAATAAAAAAAAAACTAAAAAGCTAAATAAAATTAAAAAGCAATTAATGAGTATATAAAAAAAATATTACAAAAAAATTATTCACACACATATGGTAGCTAAATGCCTCGTCATCTTTTTTTTTTTTTTTTTTTTATAATTTGCGCGCGTTCAAGGGGATTTGTTGTACCCTTTATATGTTTTCAACACAGTGCGGATGGAACAGGATGGAAGGGAAAGGTGTATGGAAAGGTGTGTGGCGCGAGGTACTGAGACTGAAGGTGGTGGTTGTCTCAGATTTTATCTCCAGGGTTGGCGGCTAGACTAAAGCGGAGAAAATGCCGTGTCTTGTTATCTATGTTCCTTATAATTCACATTATTTTGTTCGTTGTCATATTTGTTGGGCATACTAGTATTTACTCAATCACATGTTGTTAGTGTTATGCCTGAACAACATGTAATGAGTTAACCAGCGGCCCAACAATGATAATTTACAGAGATTATAATGGAATAAAAACATGACATAAACTACGGCTGGGATCGAACCTGTGACTATGAAGGTTGACAGGCAACCACGCAAACCATCGCGCCACGGCTAAAAAAACCAGTGGACTTAACTAAATACTATGTTAAAATGTTGTACTTATTTCTTTTAAAGAAAATAAAGAAAAACTATTCTCTTGAATTGGACATTCGCAACATAAAAAACATAAAAAAAAGAAATAATTAATATTTCTTTTTAAAAAAATGACTTGTTTACAAAAAACCAAAAATTAAACTACTCTAAGCGGTGGATCACTTGGCTCATGGGTCGATGAAGAACGCAGCAAACTGTGTGTCATCGTGTGAACTGCAGGACACATGAACATCGACATTTTGAACGCATATCACAGTCCATGCTGTTATGTACTTTAATTAATTTTGAAGTGCTGCTTGGACTACATATGGTTGAGGGTTGTGAGACTATTCTAAATAAGTTGCTTAATTTATTATGCACATGTTATATTACTGAAGTAAGAATTTTATTTCATAATATTAAATTATAATATATACCTCAAAATATTTGAATCCTAAAGTATTCTTGTATTGTCTATTTTACAAAGAGGATGTTAGTATATAATTAAAAAAAATTTATACGCTCTTATATTTGATAATACAGCTGAAAGCAGGTTCAAAAAAATTATTTTGAAAAAATGTATATAAAGTATAATTAAATATTTAGTGTTAAACAACCTCAACTCATATGAGATAACTCCCTGAATTAAGCATATTAATGAGGGAAGGAAAAGAAACTAACAAGGATTTTCTTAGTAGCGGCGAGCGAAAAGAAATGAGTTCAGCACTAAGCCATTTTGTCTTTATGGCAAATATGGGATGCAGTGTATGGAATATCTATAATCTAGTATGAGAAATTAACGATTTAAGTCCTTCTTAAATGAGGCCATTTACCCATAGAGGGTGCCAGGCCCGTATAACGTTAATGATTACTAGAAGGTGTTTCCAAAGAGTCGTGTTGCTTGATAGTGCAGCACTAAGTGGGTGGTAAACTCCATCTAAAACTAAATATAACCATGAGACCGATAGTAAAAAAGTACCGTGAGGGAAAGTTGAAAAGAACTCTGAAAAGAGAGTTAAATAGTACGTGAAACTGCTTAGAGGTTAAGCCTGATGAACCTGAATATCCATTATGGAAAATTCATCACTAATAATATGGTATTTTATAATATTGTAGAAATGGTGTGCAATTTTTCCATATAAGGACATTGTAATCTGTTAATGTAATAAATATTTATCACTAGCGGACCCGACAGACTTCGTCTTGTCAAAAAGAGTTGTAATGTGGCAGTTTTTGTACCTACCTATTTTACAGTCGGGGCGAAAAATTGTGGCTTTGTGAATAAAAAAATAATTAAATAAAACAGATATAACCATTTAAAAGCAATTAATTGGTTTATTGTTAATCATGTGAATCATAATTATTAACAAAAATCAGTTTTATTTTCATTCTAGTGCTTTATGATATATGATGTTTCTTGTTTGATTATCTGGCGCATAGACAATAAAATTTGATGGAACAGGCAACATAAAATTGACCATGTGAGAAACATGGGTTTTCCAGATTAATACCACAAATAGTTAATAATTGCCCCAAGGACTTGTTTATGGTCATAGCAAAAGCTAGCCGCACTGGAAACTGTAGTCGTTTAAACTCAAATGGCACATGAGTCGGAATCATTGAGATGCGTGGTATGAGAACATCTTCTCCTTTATACTTTCCTTTCAGTATAGTTATGCTTCTATCACGTTGTTTAGTAATTTTGTATCGCTAACCGTGTGCCGTTGCAAAGACGCGGTTGGTTGATATTTCGCAACATTATAACTACCGATCCAACCTTTAATTGAAGATTGTGAGGTGGCAATCCTGGCCAATCCAGCGAGTTTAAAAATTCCGGTGGATAGTTGACTACATCGTCTTGATTAGTAGTGGAATCATTTGACTTATATATTATGTATCCTCGATTCGCCTATAATTCGAAAATTAATTCATTTACATCTATGTTTTTTGCAGCTCTTATAGCTCGTTCGCTCAACCAATTATGGTTCCTGTTATTTTGAGAAACATCCGGAAAAACCTCCTGAATAAGTTCATCTTTTGATCGAGTTAACTGACAAAAACTTTGAGAAAAGTTAGTGCAGCCAGTCAAGATGTCTATAGGAAATTTGCAATTACCAATGTCAATGAGTTGTTTAGAGAATATGATTCCAGATTCTTGCTTAAATGAAGTACTTTGGCATATTTCCACAAATTGGAGGACTTTAGACGCATGCATTTAGTTCATCAGCTGGCGTTGATCGTGGCAATGTTTGACGAAAATCTCCTGCTAGTAAAATAATTGCACCACCAAATCGGTTATGATTGCTCCGTAGATCTTTTAAGGCTCTATCTAAAGCTTACAAAGATTTTTTATGTGCCATCGTGCATTCATCCCAAATAATCAATTTACATATAGCTGCAAAACCTTTGCCATTGCAGAGTTCTTCGAAATTTTGTAGGTTGGAGTTTCATTGCTCAAGTTGACTCTACGTTTAAGTTATAGAAAACGTTTGTATGGGAAAAAGGAAAGGGCTATTTTTAGAGCTTTTCCGGCAATTATCCGAATTTTTCTGGCCGTAAAAACCATCCTTGAACTTCAACGAACATTTTAAAAAAAGAATTGGCCAAATTCGTCCAGGCGTTGTTGAGTTATGCGCTTACCAACAAATTTTGCGATTCATTTTTATATTATAGATAAGATTCATTACTTAAGTTTATTCAAATTAGTTATTTTCGGACTTCTAACATAGAATAAATGTTTTGGATTTGATAAATCATTGACAGATATAATTATATAATGTGCTTAAATTCTTTGAAATTTTACAATGGTAAATAGATCTATTGATTTGTTTATTTAATAGTATGCGCTATTATGATTAACAATGCGATAGATTCAGGATACCTTCAGGACCCGTCTTGAAACACGGACCAAGGAGTCTAACATTATGTGCAAGTCATTGGGTATATACAATAAAACCCAATGTCATAACTAACTTAACTTATAATGGGATTAGTTTATGTTTTTTTTATGAAATATTAATTCAATCCCGGGGCGTTCTATATAATATAATGATATTTATATTATGTATATTATTATTTATAATGATATATATATTATTTATACCTCTAACTAGAGCGTACCTTGAGCATATATGCTGTGACCCGAAAGATGATGAACTATACTTGATCAGGTTGAAGTCAGGGGAAACCCTGATGGAAGACCGAAACAGTTCTGACGTGCAAATCGATTGTCAGAATTGAGTATAGGGGCGAAAGACTAATCGAACCATCTAGTAGCTGGTTCCCTCCGAAGTTTCCCTCAGGATAGCTGGTGCAATTAAAAATTATATAAAATAATCCTCCGAAGTTTCCCTCAGGATAGCTGGTGCAATTAAAAATTATATAAAATAATCTTATGGTAAAGCGAATGATTAGAGGCCTTAGGGTCGAAACGATCTTAACCTATTCTCAAACTTTAAATGGGTAAGAACCTAGCCTTTCTTGATATGAAGGTTTAGGTTGTGATATATTGTGCCCAGTGGGCCACTTTTGGTAAGCAGAACTGGCGCTGTGGGATGAACCAAACGTAATGTTAAGGTGCCAAAATTAACAACTCATACAGATACCATGAAAGGCGTTCGTTGCTTAAAACAGCAGGACGGTGGCCATGGAAGTCGGAAGCCGCTAAGGAGTGTGTAAAAACTCACCTGCCGAAGCAACTAGTCCTTAAAATGGAGGGCGCTTAAATTGTATACCTATACACTACCGCTAAAGTAGATGATTTATATTCAATTTCGATTGGATAATAAATTTTGAAACTTTAGTGAGTAGGAGGGTACAATGGTGTGCTTAGAAGTATTTATTAGTACAAATCTTGGTGGTAGTAGCAAATAATCGAATGAGACCTTGGAGGACTGAAGTGGAGAAGGGTTTCGTGTGAACAGTGGTTGTTCACGAGTTAGTCGGTCCTAAGTTTAAGGCGAAAGCCTAAAACTTTCAAGTTAAAATAAAATATTTATTTAAACAAAGAATATTATAAAAAAAGGCAAATAAATTAAAAAATATAAATAAAATAAAAATATTTATAAAAAAGCGAATAATTATAAGAAAAACTATACAAAAATAAAATATAATTTTATAAACTTGAAAAATTTTGAACGAAAGGGAATACGCAATAAGTTTTGTAAGATCCGTTCTTAGCTGACCTCTACTCGGTAAAAAAAGTATTCCTACCAACTTTCAAGTCCTTAGCTCTAATGGTTCCAGAGATATCGTGACGAGTGACTATATACGTGGAAATCTCTTATATATATATAGATAGATTATTTTAACGTTATTTTAACATTAGGTATTATTCAAACACAAAAAGGTCAAACGAAGAACTTAAGAGATTTGTAGATTTTGAAACTTATTTACTTTTACGGATTTCAGGTATTTGTAATGCGAATGATCGCGCACGCAACAGATTCTGTGGTAATTGTGTTGGCAAATTTGAACAAATCCATGAATTACTTGAGTTGCTTGACGAGCAGTTTGTCTTGATGTCAGCTAGAAACAAACAATTATTTATTAATTTATATTTCTTAGTTACTTTATATTTTTGGTGACCTTCTATGTTAATAATATATAATTTTAATTATTTAAGTACTAAGTTCAGTTGTTTATTAATTTCATTTAAATATAAAAATACTTCTAGGTTATCAAAAAAGGCTTTTATTGTAGAAGGTGTTCAGTGGAGTGACGTTAGATTGATGATGAGGTGCGGTTCCAAACTTGATCACAACAATGGGGCAGAGATATGTCAATACATTTGTTTTTTAGTGATACAATATTCTTCTTTTCGATTGTAGCACATGTAGTAGTGTATACTATTCCATTTGGTGGGCAGTGCCGAACCAAGAATTTTGTACTGTCATCCATTTTTATAACACTGAAAGCTTTGAATATTTTTTTTCCAAAGTCTGTAATTGGTAGCAAAATTTGATTCCATTAATCAAAAGATTAATGATTTTTGTGTCTCACTTTTCACAATTATAGCGTTGAATTTTGGTGTCAGCAAAACAAAGTTCAAATTTCTAAACACCAAGTTAGAAATTATTTTTATTGTTTTTTAAATGTATGGTTGTGGTACTCAGTTACTAAGACACTTTTATGACATTATCATATGATAATAACATAAAAGTGCTGCCAAACTAATAATCAATCTAGAATTCAGTTTAAATTTTTATGATAACCTCCTTAGACCATAGTAATAATAATGATAATAACATAAAAGTGAGACCAAGCAAATATTTAAAATAATAAAATAAAAAGGTTTTTTTCTTATTAAATGAATTAAATAATGGCTGAACGATCTAGCACTAATTTATGTTAGATATATTTAGTAATTAAGTATTTGCTATACGAAAAATAGTTTTTGAAAATTAAAAAGGGTTAAGTCCAAAATTATATTAGAGTTATTTATTCAAAATTTAAATTTAGGTAAACTTAACCAAATGCTGTCCAAAACGAAAGAGACTTCAATAATTTTAAAAATCGAAAAAGAAAGCTAGGTTTTGATTTAAAATTTAAGATATGTAAGAAAAGTTATATGTAAAATATACATGTAACATTATGTATATACAATTCAAAATTTAAATTAATTGACATCATTGAATCACTTTGTTGTTGGAGTGATTTTAAAAACTTTTAATGTTTTTGTTGTCATTATTGAAACTTTGTTATTGGTTTGATTTAAAACACTATAAATATTTTTGTTGGTGCGTCATCATTGAATCACTTTGTTGTTGGTGTGATTAAATGTTTTTTTTTTTGATTATGTGATGATGTCATTCTAAAAAAAATCATATATTGTCATGACAGTTCATGCTGATATGAGTTGAAACGAAAAAAGCGAACGATAGGTGACATTTCATAAAAGATTTTATATTTTTACGAAATATAATACTGTTGCTAGTGTATATCTTAATATATAAAATTGTTTGAATTTATTCATTTTTTCTAGTATTAGATTTGAAAGAATTTATATATTAAAAACTATTTTGAAGCACAAAGCTTTGATTGAAACTGGTTGAAAAAAAATTTAAATGGAATTCATTGATTAAATTATTAAAATAAATAATTTTTTATAATTTTTAAAAGTTCTTGATTATTTGATCTTCTTCAGTTGCCTTAGATGAGGAGTTTTGTCATATATATTTACATATTTTTACATATATAATAACAAATTAAAGCGACTTATATAAAATCATTACCACTAAAAGAAAAATCTGAGATAGACGAGGCGAATATTTTTTATTTTAGTTCAGAAGAAAGTTTAGTAGATATGAATTTAGTTCGAACGGGAACAGAAGAAGATGACAAAAGAAATTGTTCATACAAAGTGGGTTGATGCGGGGTATCCTTTTGATAGAATACATCTAGATTTTTTTCACTTCAGTGGGAAAACGTTTCTTATTGTTATGGATGCGTATTCAAAGTATTGTGAAATAAAACTAATGGCAAAAACATCAGTAACGAAATTAATAGAAGAGCTTACAAAATTGTTTCTAGTTTTCGGTTTACCAGGGAATATAGTTTCAGATAACGGTCCGCCGTTTAATTCGTTTGTTTTCAAAAAATTTTGTAACTGCAAGGGAATAAATTTGATGAAGTCACCCCCATATCATCCACAATCGAATGGTTTGGCTGAACGTGGAGATCAAACAGCGAAATCAGTGCTAAAAAAGTTCTGTTTGGAACTGAAAAATGAGTTGTCGTTAATAAACAAAGTAAATGAATTTTTATTAAATTATCGAAACACTCCTACTACAGTGACTGGCAGAACACCCTCCGAAATTATCTTTAGTTATAAACTTAATACTTTATTGCATTGCTTAAACAATACAAGTAATCATAAATATAATGTAAAATTTGCAAAGTCCAGTAATGAAATAGTCAGATCAAATGAAAATGTTCCAAAAAATATTGATTCGAATTTAAAAGAAAAGGAAATTGTTTTTAAAATTGGAGAGGAAGTTCTTTATAGGAATCATTTTGTACAAATGATTAAATGGATACCAGCTAAAATAATTAAAATTGTTAGTAAGAAAACATTTATGATAATCGTTAGTGGTTATGAAAGATTTGTACATGAAAATCAAATTAAAAAGAAACATTTAAGAAATAAATCATATTTAGCTGATATTAGACCTGATGAATTTAAAGAAACTAAAGATAGAAAAATTGAAGATTCAAAGAAAGTTGAAGCAACTAAAAGAAAGGCTAATAAATCAAAATGGAAAATTAATGAAAGCCAGAAGATCTTCAAAAATCAAACATTTATTTAAAAAGATTAATTATTATAAACAATGTTAAAAACAAAATTAGTGTAAGTTAAATAAATAGGGGAAGATGTTATGTAATTGAATGTGTTAAAACTACCCCTTAATCTGCATTTTATTATTTTTCTATTCTAATTATCATTAGTACTCTTTATGAGATACATATTAATACATAATAAGTATTTACATAGGTTAGTCTTTAAATAGCATGTAAGCTTATGAATTCGCTCTCTCTTGCTGTGACCGACAATTAATAAAGTTGTTACTCCATTAAAGGTGCGTTTTATCTTAACAGGGGGCATTAGTATTACGACGCGAGAGGTGAAATTCTTGGACCGTCGTAAGACTAACTTAAGCGAAAGCATTTGCCAAAGATGTTTTCATTAATCAAGAACGAAAGTTAGAGGTTCGAAGGCGATCAGATACCGCCCCAGTTCTAACCATAAACGATGCCAGCTAGCAATTGGGTGTAGCTACTACTATGGCTCTCTCAGTCGCTTCCCGGGAAACCAAAGCTTTTGGGCTCCGGGGGAAGTATGGTTGCAAAGCTGAAACTTAAAGGAATTGACGGAAGGGCACCACCAGGAGTGGAGCCTGCGGCTTAATTTGACTCAACACGGGAAAACTTACCAGGTCCGAACATAAGCGTGTAAGACAGATTGATAGCTCTTTCACGAATCTATGGGTGGTGGTGCATGGCCGTTCTTAGTTCGTGGAGTGATTTGTCTGGTTAATTCCGATAACGAACGAGACTCAAATATATTAAATAGATGCTTTCAGGATTATGGTGTTGAAGCTTTCATAGCCTTTATTCATTATTATAGTAAAATATGATCGTGTTTGAATGTGTTTATGTTAGTGGAGCCGTACCTGTTTGTTTGTCCCATTATAAGGACACTAGCTTCTTAAATGGACAAATTGCGTCTAGCAATAATGAGATTGAGCAATAACAGGTCTGGAATGCCCTTAGATGTCCTGGGCTGCACGCGCGCTACAATGAAAGTATCAACGTGTATTTCCTAGACCGAGAGGTCCGGGTAAACCGCTGAACCACTTTCATGCTTGGGATTGTGAACTGAAACTGTTCACATGAACTTGGAATTCCCAGTAAGTGTGAGTCATTAACTCGTATTGATTACGTCCCTGCCCTTTGTACACACCGCCCGTCGCTACTACCGATTGAATTATTTAGTGAGGTCTCCGGACGTGATCACTGTGACGCTAAGGTGTTACGGTTGTTTCGCAGAAGTTGACCAAACTTGATGGTTTAGAGGAAGTAAAAGTCGTAACAAGGTTTCCGTAGGTGAACCTGCGGAAGGATCATTTAAGTGATTTTTCTATTAAAAAAAATTAAAAAAAAATAAAAAAAAAACTAAAAAGCTAAATAAAATTAAAAAGCAATTAATGAGTATATAAAAAAAATATTACAAAAAAATTATTCACACACATATGGTAGCTAAATGCCTCGTCATCTTTTTTTTTTTTTTTTTTTATAATTTGCGCGCGTTCAAGGGGATTTGTTGTACCCTTTATATGTTTTCAACACAGTGCGGATGGAACAGGATGGGAAGGGAAAGGTGTATGGAAAGGTGTGTGGCGCGAGGTACTGAGACTGAAGGTGGTGGTTGTCTCAGATTTTATCTCCAGGGTTGGCGGCTAGACTAAAGCGGAGAAAATGCCGTGTCTTGTTATCTATGTTCCTTATAATTCACATTATTTTGTTCGTTGTCATATTTGTTGGGCATACTAGTATTTACTCAATCACATGTTGTTAGTGTTATGCCTGAACAACATGTAATGAGTTAACCAGCGGCCCAACAATGATAATTTACAGAGATTATAATGGAATAAAAACATGACATAAACTACGGCTGGGATCGAACCTGTGACTATGAAGGTTGACAGGCAACCACGCAAACCATCGCGCCACGGCTAAAAAAACCAGTGGACTTAACTAAATACTATGTTAAAATGTTGTACTTATTTCTTTTAAAGAAAATAAAGAAAAACTATTCTCTTGAATTGGACATTCGCAACATAAAAAACATAAAAAAAAGAAATAATTAATATTTCTTTTTAAAAAAATGACTTGTTTACAAAAAACCAAAAATTAAACTACTCTAAGCGGTGGATCACTTGGCTCATGGGTCGATGAAGAACGCAGCAAACTGTGTGTCATCGTGTGAACTGCAGGACACATGAACATCGACATTTTGAACGCATATCACAGTCCATGCTGTTATGTACTTTAATTAATTTTGAAGTGCTGCTTGGACTACATATGGTTGAGGGTTGTGAGACTATTCTAAATAAGTTGCTTAATTTATTATGCACATGTTATATTACTGAAGTAAGAATTTTATTTCATAAAATTAAATTATAATATATACCTCAAAATATTTGAATCCTAAAGTATTCTTGTATTGTCTATTTTACAAAGAGGATGTTAGTATATAATTAAAAAAAATTTATACGCTCTTATATTTGATAATACAGCTGAAAGCAGGTTCAAAAAAATTATTTTGAAAAAATGTATATAAAGTATAATTAAATATTTAGTGTTAAACAACCTCAACTCATATGAGATAACTCCCTGAATTAAGCATATTAATGAGGGAAGGAAAAGAAACTAACAAGGATTTTCTTAGTAGCGGCGAGCGAAAAGAAATGAGTTCAGCACTAAGCCATTTTGTCTTTATGGCAAATATGGGATGCAGTGTATGGAATATCTATAATCTAGTATGAGAAATTAACGATTTAAGTCCTTCTTAAATGAGGCCATTTACCCATAGAGGGTGCCAGGCCCGTATAACGTTAATGATTACTAGAAGGTGTTTCCAAAGAGTCGTGTTGCTTGATAGTGCAGCACTAAGTGGGTGGTAAACTCCATCTAAAACTAAATATAACCATGAGACCGATAGTAAAAAAGTACCGTGAGGGAAAGTTGAAAAGAACTCTGAAAAGAGAGTTAAATAGTACGTGAAACTGCTTAGAGGTTAAGCCTGATGAACCTGAATATCCATTATGGAAAATTCATCACTAATAATATGGTATTTTATAATATTGTAGAAATGGTGTGCAATTTTTCCATATAAGGACATTGTAATCTGTTAATGTAATAAATATTTATCACTAGCGGACCCGACAGACTTCGTCTTGTCAAAAAGAGTTGTAATGTGGCAGTTTTTGTACCTACCTATTTTACAGTCGGGGCGAAAAATTGTGGCTTTGTGAATAAAAAAATAATTAAATAAAACAGATATAACCATTTAAAAGCAATTAATTGGTTTATTGTTAATCATGTGAATCATAATTATTAACAAAAATCAGTTTTATTTTCATTCTAGTGCTTTATGATATATGATGTTTCTTGTTTGATTATCTGGCGCATAGACAATAAAATTTGATGGAACAGGCAACATAAAATTGACCATGTGAGAAACATGGGTTTTCCAGATTAATACCACAAATAGTTAATAATTGCCCCAGGGACTTGTTTATGGTCATAGCAAAAGCTAGCCGCACTGGAAACTGTAGTCGTTTAAACTCAAATGGCACATGAGTCGGAATCATTGAGATGCGTGGTATGAGAACATCTTCTCCTTTATACTTTCCTTTCAGTATAGTTATGCTTCTATCACGTTGTTTAGTAATTTTTTATCGCTAACCGTGTGCCGTTGCAAAGACGCGGTTGGTTGATATTTCGCAACATTATAACTACCGATCCAACCTTTAATTGAAGATTGTGAGGTGGCAATCCTGGCCAATCCAGCGAGTTTAAAAATTCCGGTGGATAGTTGACTACATCGTCTTGATTAGTAGTGGAATCATTTGACTTATATATTATGTATCCTCGATTCGCCTATAATTCGAAAATTAATTCATTTACATCTATGTTTTTTGCAGCTCTTATAGCTCGTTCGCTCAACCAATTATGGTTCCTGTTATTTTGAGAAACATCCGGAAAAACCTCCTGAATAAGTTCATCTTTTGATCGAGTTAACTGACAAAAACTTTGAGAAAAGTTAGTGCAGCCAGTCAAGATGTCTATAGGAAATTTGCAATTACCAATGTCAATGAGTTGTTTAGAGAATATGATTCCAGATTCTTGCTTAAATGAAGTACTTTGGCATATTTCCACAAATTGGAGGACTTTAGACGCATGCATTTAGTTCATCAGCTGGCGTTGATCGTGGCAATGTTTGACGAAAATCTCCTGCTAGTAAAATAATTGCACCACCAAATCGGTTATGATTGCTCCGTAGATCTTTTAAGGCTCTATCTAAAGCTTACAAAGATTTTTTATGTGCCATCGTGCATTCATCCCAAATAATCAATTTACATATAGCTGCAAAACCTTTGCCATTGCAGAGTTCTTCGAAATTTTGTAGGTTGGAGTTTCATTGCTCAAGTTGACTCTACGTTTAAGTTATAGAAAACGTTTGTATGGGAAAAAGGAAAGGGCTATTTTTAGAGCTTTTACGGCAATTATCCGAATTTTTCTGGCCGTAAAAACCATCCTTGAACTTCAACGAACATTTTAAAAAAAGAATTGGCCAAATTCGTCCAGGCGTTGTTGAGTTATGCGCTTACCAACAAATTTTGCGATTCATTTTTATATTATAGATAAGATTCATTACTTAAGTTTATTCAAATTAGTTATTTTCGGACTTCTAACATAGAATAAATGTTTTGGATTTGATAAATCATTGACAGATATAATTATATAATGTGCTTAAATTCTTTGAAATTTTACAATGGTAAATAGATCTATTGATTTGTTTATTTAATAGTATGCGCTATTATGATTAACAATGCGATAGATTCAGGATACCTTCAGGACCCGTCTTGAAACACGGACCAAGGAGTCTAACATTATGTGCAAGTCATTGGGTATATACAATAAAACCCAATGTCATAACTAACTTAACTTATAATGGGATTAGTTTATGTTTTTTTTATGAAATATTAATTCAATCCCGGGGCGTTCTATATAATATAATGATATTTATATTATGTATATTATTATTTATAATGATATATATATTATTTATACCTCTAACTAGAGCGTACCTTGAGCATATATGCTGTGACCCGAAAGATGATGAACTATACTTGATCAGGTTGAAGTCAGGGGAAACCCTGATGGAAGACCGAAACAGTTCTGACGTGCAAATCGATTGTCAGAATTGAGTATAGGGGCGAAAGACTAATCGAACCATCTAGTAGCTGGTTCCCTCCGAAGTTTCCCTCAGGATAGCTGGTTCAATTAAAAATTATATAAAATAATCCTCCGAAGTTTCCCTCAGGATAGCTGGTGCAATTAAAAATTATATAAAATAATCTTATGGTAAAGCGAATGATTAGAGGCCTTAGGGTCGAAACGATCTTAACCTATTCTCGAACTTTAAATGGGTAAGAACCTAGCCTTTCTTGATATGAAGGTTTAGGTTGTGATATATTGTGCCCAGTGGGCCACTTTTGGTAAGCAGAACTGGCGCTGTGGGATGAACCAAACGTAATGTTAAGGTGCCAAAATTAACAACTCATACAGATACCATGAAAGGCGTTCGTTGCTTAAAACAGCAGGACGGTGGCCATGGAAGTCGGAAGCCGCTAAGGAGTGTGTAAAAACTCACCTGCCGAAGCAACTAGTCCTTAAAATGGAGGGCGCTTAAATTGTATACCTATACACTACCGCTAAAGTAGATGATTTATATTCAATTTCGATTGTATAATAAATTTTGAAACTTTAGTGAGTAGGAGGGTACAATGGTGTGCTTAGAAGTATTTATTAGTACAAATCTTGGTGGTAGTAGCAAATAATCGAATGAGACCTTGGAGGACTGAAGTGGATAAGGGTTTCGTGTGAACAGTGGTTGTTCACGAGTTAGTCGGTCCTAAGTTTAAGGCGAAAGCCTAAAACTTTCAAGTTAAAATAAAATATTTATTTAAACAAAGAATATTATAAAAAAAGGCAAATAAATTAAAAAATATAAATAAAATAAAAATATTTATAAAAAAGCGAATAATTATAAAAAAAACTATACAAAAATAAAATATAATTTTATAAACTTGAAAAATTTTGAACGAAAGGGAATACGCAATAAGTTTTGTAAGATCCGTTCTTAGCTGACCTCTACTCGGTAAAAAAAGTATTCCTACCAACTTTCAAGTCCTTAGCTCTAATGGTTCCAGAGATATCGTGACGAGTGACTATATACGTGGAAATCTCTTATATATATATAGATAGATTATTTTAACGTTATTTTAACATTAGGTATTATTCAAACACAAAAAGGTCAAACGAAGAACTTAAGAGATTTGTAGATTTTGAAACTTATTTACTTTTACGGATTTCAGGTATTTGTAATGCGAATGATCGCGCACGCAACAGATTCTGTGGTAATTGTGTTGGCAAATTTGAACAAATCCATGAATTACTTGAGTTGCTTGACGAGCAGTTTGTCTTGATGTCAGCTAGAAACAAACAATTATTTATTAATTTATATTTCTTAGTTACTTTATATTTTTGGTGACCTTCTATGTTAATAATATATAATTTTAATTATTTAAGTACTAAGTTCAGTTGTTTATTAATTTCATTTAAATATAAAAATACTTCTAGGTTATCAAAAAAGGCTTTTATTGTAGAAGGTGTTCAGTGGAGTGACGTTAGATTGATGATGAGGTGCGGTTCCAAACTTGATCACAACAATGGGGCAGAGATATGTCAATACATTTGTTTTTTAGTGATACAATATTCTTCTTTTCGATTGTAGCACATGTAGTGTATACTATTCCATTTGGTGGGCAGTGCCGAACCAAGAATTTTGTACTGTCATCCATTTTTATAACACTGAAAGCTTTGAATATTTTTTTTCCAAAGTCTGTAATTGGTAGCAAAATTTGATTCCATTAATCAAAAGATTAATGATTTTTGTGTCTCACTTTTCACAATTATAGCGTTGAATTTTGGTGTCAGCAAAACAAAGTTCAAATTTCTAAACACCAAGTTAGAAATTATTTTTATTGTTTTTTAAATGTATGGTTGTGGTACTCAGTTACTAAGACACTTTTATGACATTATCATATGATAATAACATAAAAGTGCTGCCAAACTAATAATCAATCTAGAATTCAGTTTAAATTTTTATGATAACCTCCTTAGACCATAGTAATAATAATGATAATAACATAAAAGTGAGACCAAGCAAATATTTAAAATAATAAAATAAAAAGGTTTTTTTCTTATTAAATGAATTAAATAATGGCTGAACGATCTAGCACTAATTTATGTTAGATATATTTAGCAATTAAGTATTTGCTATACGAAAAATAGTTTTTGAAAATTAAAAAGGGTTAAGTCCAAAATTATATTAGAGTTATTTATTCAAAATTTAAATTTAGGCAAACTTAACCAAATGCTGTCCAAAACGAAAGAGACTTCAATAATTTTAAAAATCGAAAAAGAAAGCTAGGTTTTGATTTAAAATTTAAGATATGTAAGAAAAGTTATATGTAAAATATACATGTAACATTATGTATATACAATTCAAAATTTAAA
>OY288112.1:707224-742224 GCA_958431115.1 Syrphus vitripennis | reverse complement strand
ATTATTAACAAAAATCAGTTTTATTTTCATTCTAGTGCTTTATGATATATGATGTTTCTTGTTTGATTATCTGGCGCATAGACAATAAAATTTGATGGAACAGGCAACATAAAATTGACCATGTGAGAAACATGGGTTTTCCAGATTAATACCACAAATAGTTAATAATTGCCCCAGGGACTTGTTTATGGTCATAGCAAAAGCTAGCCGCACTGGAAACTGTAGTCGTTTAAACTCAAATGGCACATGAGTCGGAATCATTGAGATGCGTGGTATGAGAACATCTTCTCCTTTATACTTTCCTTTCAGTATAGTTATGCTTCTATCACGTTGTTTAGTAATTTTTTATCGCTAACCGTGTGCCGTTGCAAAGACGCGGTTGGTTGATATTTCGCAACATTATAACTACCGATCCAACCTTTAATTGAAGATTGTGAGGTGGCAATCCTGGCCAATCCAGCGAGTTTAAAAATTCCGGTGGATAGTTGACTACATCGTCTTGATTAGTAGTGGAATCATTTGACTTATATATTATGTATCCTCGATTCGCCTATAATTCGAAAATTAATTCATTTACATCTATGTTTTTTGCAGCTCTTATAGCTCGTTCGCTCAACCAATTATGGTTCCTGTTATTTTGAGAAACATCCGGAAAAACCTCCTGAATAAGTTCATCTTTTGATCGAGTTAACTGACAAAAACTTTGAGAAAAGTTAGTGCAGCCAGTCAAGATGTCTATAGGAAATTTGCAATTACCAATGTCAATGAGTTGTTTAGAGAATATGATTCCAGATTCTTGCTTAAATGAAGTACTTTGGCATATTTCCACAAATTGGAGGACTTTAGACGCATGCATTTAGTTCATCAGCTGGCGTTGATCGTGGCAATGTTTGACGAAAATCTCCTGCTAGTAAAATAATTGCACCACCAAATCGGTTATGATTGCTCCGTAGATCTTTTAAGGCTCTATCTAAAGCTTACAAAGATTTTTTATGTGCCATTGTGCATTCATCCCAAATAATCAATTTACATATAGCTGCAAAACCTTTGCCATTGCAGAGTTCTTCGAAATTTTGTAGGTTGGAGAGTTCTTCGAAATAATATATAAAATTGTTTGAATTTATTCATTTTTTCTAGTATTAGATTTGAAAGAATTTATATATTAAAAACTATTTTGAAGCACAAAGCTTTGATTGAAACTGGTTGAAAAAAAATTTAAATGGAATTCATTGATTAAATTATTAAAATAAATAATTTTTTATAATTTTTAAAAGTTCTTGATTATTTGATCTTCTTCAGTTGCCTTAGATGAGGAGTTTTGTCATATATATTTACATATTTTTACATATATAATAACAAATTAAAGCGACTTATATAAAATCATGGCTTTTAAACCACATTTTAATTTATATGCCTATCTAATACATTAATTATTTAAGTAGGTTCATTTTTTTAACGTGACCGATCAATGACGTGACAAATGCGCCGACGGCGCGTGCCACAAATAACCTTATCAGCTTTCTCATTCAACCCGACAACCAACCTTGTCAGCCTTTTCACTGCTGTGTGATCAGTGATGCCTAAATGACTTTCTTTTTTAATTTTTATTGAATTCAAGAATATTGTATATATAAATATATAAAATAAATATATGTATATGCATAAACATATTGTAATGTGGGTGAAGTTGTGGTATATCCCTTAACTTAAAGCAGCTGGCACGCTTGTCTACGCACGGCTTGGATGGGGGGGTATCTTGCTGCTGTTACCATACAATAATAAAAATTCGTGCCAGTGAAGAACCAGAAAAATCAATACAAAAAAAAACACTCAATACTTTTATTAACTAACTCTCGTCCAGACAATTATGCACAAGATGTTAATGTGTATCAGCCAATGGGCTGTCGGCATTCCCTTATCCAACTGTGGCAGAGCCACCTCCTAACTGCATGAGCCGTAAATTATATGCAGTCCCAAATTTACAAATACACACACATCTTATATTTCCTTCACTCTTCCATCCTCTAACTTGACCTCTAATTACTTCTACTCACTCATCATATCTTTGAAAATTTTGTTTTAAGACAATTCATTGTTTTAAATCGTTTTTATTCATTATTTCATTCATTATAGTTCAATTTAAATTCTTTCATTACAAGCTAATGAATAAATGAATACATAAATACATATGTAAGTAATAAGAACTGACCTATCCTACTGAAAGTTCATTGCACTTTGCTCAAATTTGTGCAGACTTTGATGTACTGTGATTTTGCATACGGTAATTTATTTATTTATTTCGTCTTTCAAGTTCCATGACTTTCTGAAGACTACATTTAAATCAAATAATAATAAGATTTATAATACAGTTCAAATAATTAATATAAAAATAAAGTTTATAACAATTTTAATAAATCTCTCTTTATATCTAACCTACTTTTATTAAAATCAATTAAAAAAATTAAATTCATTAAAAGCAATACAAGAATCAGTAATTGGATTGTGTTTAGCATAATTCGTACTATGAAAAGGAACATACAAAAAATTACCATCTCTAGGTCGCAAACTACGAGAAGGTACATAAATATTAAACATTGATAACAAAATAGAACAATCTATGTTAGAATTCAGAACATCGAAAGCAAAGAGTACCAAATATAGCATAAATAGAACAATCTATGTTAGAATTCAGAACATCGAAAGCAAAGAGTACCAAATATAGCTTTCTTCTCAATACTAAAGGTTTTAAATCAATTAAAATACACCTGGTCTCATAAGATGGAATATCTGAGTTTCTAAAAACCTTTCGTAAAGCAAATTTAGTAAACATTTTCTGAACCTTTTCAATCCTATGGATACTTGATTGAGTAAAGGGATTCCATATAATGCAACAAGGTATAAATAAAGGGTTTTTAGAGTATATGGATCTTCAAAAGACTTTGAATTTCTAGAAATAAAACCCAACATCGAGTTAGCTCTAGAAATAACATGCTCAATTTGAAGCAAAAAAACATTTTATAGTCAAAGATAACTTCAAGATCTTTATGACTCGTTAATCTTTGGATCTGAAATTTAAAAATTGTAACAATACTGCATTTTTTAATATTGAAATATAATCCATTAATAGTACACCAGTTAACAATGCAGTCAATGTCAATTTGAATTTTACAGGCATCTAATGGAGATCTTACACAGCTAAAAATCTTGAGATCATTGGCGTATAAGAGACATTTTGAATAAGAAATATAATTTGGTAAATCATTAATAAAAAGAATAAAAAGGAGTGGTCCAAGGTGGCTGCCTTGTGGTACACCAGAAAAGTTTATTATTTCATTTGATAATACATCACCAATTTTAACATATTGACTACGTCCAACCAAATAACTTTTAATCCAATCAAGGAGAGCAGAGTGAAACCCAAGTTGCTCAAGTTTTTTTCAAAAGAATATTGTGTTGCACGCGATCAAAAGCCTTTGAAAAATCGGTGTAAATAACGTCGACTTGCAAACGATTTTCTAAGGTTAGGTTAGGTTAAAGTGGCCGTTGGACGATTTCCAACACACATAGGCCAAAAATTGGGTCCGTTGTGATACCACATGGATCAGTTGATCTACCTAGCTCATTGAACCAGTTAGAGCTGCGAATGAAGCGTAGGAGACAAATAATGTCGGTGTTTATTAGATCATTGGGATCATTAAAAAAAAAGAAATCTCCAAGGTTGAATTTTCGTCTTTGTGACAGGGCGGGGCAAGTGCAAAGAAGATGAGAGATCGTCTCTTCTTCCTCTTCTTCCATACAACTCCTGCAAAAATCATTTGCAAGGGCTCCAAGTCGAATTGCATGCCTCCCTATTAAGCAGTGACCAGTTAAGACACTTATGACGTAGCCAATGTGCAATCTACTAAGGGAGATCAATTGTTTGGAGCGTTTGGCACTAAGTCTAGGCACTAAGTTTACATGTAGCTAAAGGCATACCTACGCCAGCTTTGTGAGCTAGCAGAGGTAACGTTGTTCCTCTTTTTGCAAGTTTGTCGCTGGAATGTCTCTGTGGCCCGGCACCCAGCTGATATAACGTTTTCTCTAAGCCAGGAAAGGACTTCTTTAATAGCCAGGATTTCAGCTTGGAACACGCTACAGTGATCAGGTAGACGGAAGGAGAGACTTAAGTTTAGTCTTTCGGAGTATACGCCTCCACCAACCCCATCATCCGTTTTTGATCCATCTGTATAGATATAGGAATAGTCACCCTGAAGCTATTGTTATTGAAATGAGGAAAGGGGATGGTGCAGTCGATATTACTGTTAATTGATCTGAATGAATTCAGAATAGCGGAGTGGCCAATCTGATTATTGAACCACTGTGAGGAGGCTTGAAGCCGTACGGCAGTGTTTGCAGCCGTTTGCTTGCTGAAAAGGTCAAGCGGTAATAGATGGATCAGAACATCAAGTGAGGCGGAGGGGGTAGAGCGAAGTGCTCCACCCATACACATGCAGGCTGTTCGTTGGACTTTGCTGAGCTTATCACGATCTGAATGAATTCAGAATAGCGGAGTGGCCAATCTGATTATTGAACCACTGTGAGGAGGCTTGAAGCCGTACGGCAGTGTTTGCAGCCGTTTGCTTGCTGAAAAGGTCAAGCGGTAATAGATGGATCAGAACATCAAGTGAGGCGGAGGGGGTAGAGCGAAGTGCTCCACCCATACACATGCAGGCTGTTCGTTGGACTTTGCTGAGCCAAGGCCACTGTGGCCTTGTTTATTCTTTCTTGAATGTTAGGTTTCCAACTTAATTTCTTATCCAAAATAAGACCCAAGTATTTTGCCTGTTCTGAAAATTTAAGTGGAACACCGTTTATGTGGGGAGGGTCGATGGATGGGATTTGATTTTGTATTTCCTGGTGAAGAGGACAAGATCGGTTTCATGTGGGTTAACACCTAGTCCACGCTGATTTGCCCAATTGATGAGCTTATTTAAAGCGTTCTGTAAGAGTTCTTTAAGTGAATTCAGATGTTTTCCCGTCACTGCGATAGCAACATCGTCCGCATAGGCAAACACTTTGTATCCCTCTCCTTCTAGAGTGATTAGTAATTCATTTATTACTAAGTTCCAGAGGAGGGGTGATAGGACACCACCTTGCGGCGTACCTCTGCTGACACTCCTTTGTGTAGTAAAATCGCACAGTTTTGAGTTAATAATCCTGCTTATCAGCATCTGATTTATCAACGTACTAATCGATTTATCTACCTTGAGAGATGTCAATACACGTGTAATTGCCGATGTGTAGACATTGTTAAATGCTCCTTCTATATCTAAGAAGGCAACTAGGGTGTACTCTTTTTGGTGGAGGGAACGTTCTATTGTACGTACTATACAGTGTAAAGTTGTTTCAACCGATTTCCCTTTATTGTAGGCATTTTTGGCCTTTGAGAGGAGGGACTTATCAATATTTGCCCTTAAATGGATATCAATCAAACGTTCAAATGTCTTAAGAAGGAATGATGATAAGCTGATTGGTCTCAGATCTTTAGGGTTCACGTGACTGGATTTTCCAGCTTTTGGGATAAAAACAACTTTAACTTGTCTCCATGACAATGGTATATATGCCAGTTTTAGACACCCTTTAAAGATATTTTCTAGGATGGGCATTAGAAAATTTGCATTTTGTTGCAGTTCAGCCGGAATTGTACCATCCGGACCTGCAGATTTATAGGGTTTAAAGCTGTTAATAGCCCAGTTGAGTTTTTCCCTGGTCACTAGATCTTGAGGAGGAGTTATTACATTGTCGCACAGACTTGGAATAATATTTATGATATTGGGACTGGGAATGCCCTATGTTTGCTAGATAAAGCGCAGCTCGCTATATAATTTGGCTAATGAGCCGCAATTATAAAATTAAAGTATTAGGTATGTTGATAGTTTTAGAACTGTCTTTATTATCCAATATTTCACCGCTATTTATACTACTTAAAATCAATGGGTTATCCCCACTTATGCTTAAGAACTATCTTACAAATACTTTTGTGCTGCATCAGCATTCTATTTTTAATATATACAATATGTTGGGGCAGTCTAATAATTATGACTCAATGAAATTATGAATCTGGAACATAGTGTAACAAAATACTTTTACGACACTTCATGTGCATAGTCACCCAAGTGGTGGCAATGCCCTGAGCACAACACTCAGTTTCGTTTGGTAAAAAGAAACAAAAAATAAATTTGATATTAAACTTTATAGTTTCGAATATCAATGAAATTTACTATTTCAATTGTGTCGATCGAATGCTACATGTGGCTTTGTTTACGTTTGAGAAATGAGAAATGATTTTACGTTAATGAAATGAAAGAATGCTTTCATTACATTACAATATTATTGGAGCTACCAGGGAAGTGAACGTCCAGTAGCAGGTTGAGCGATTCTTCGCATGAGTTGGTCCAGAGGCCAGAGGCATTCTTCAAGCAGCTTGGCATGACTGGGTTTTTGGAGAGTATTTTACGCAGTCTGGATGCTTCAGAACAGTCTTCCACCGTGCTGCAGAAGTTTCTCCAGGACGACCGTTTGGTTTTCCTCAATTCTTTTTTGTATGTCTTCAGTGATTCTTTGTAAGAATCCCAGTCAGACGTATCTCTAGAAGCTTTTGCTCTATTAAAGAGTTTTCTGCATTCTTTTCGAAGTGGATCTAACCCAGAGTTCCACCAGTGAGGATTCTTTTTACCCCTTAATTGTACAAGGGGACATGCAGTGTCTAGGGATTTGTTTAGGGCTAGTGTTAGATTATTGACTTTGTCGTCAAGATCTTTGATATTAGTAGGAATATTAAAGAGTTCAGGTCTGACTAAACTGTTCAATATTCTCTCATATTTTGGCCAATCCGTTCTTTTTAGATTACGAAAGGAGGGTTGGCTAGAAGGATCATTTGTAAGGCTGAATTGGATGTATCTGTGATCGGAAAAGGAATGATCTTTGGATACTTTCCAGTTCAGAATATTATTGTTTATGAAATCTGAGACAAGAGTTATATCTAGAACTTCTTGTCGGTTTTTAGTAATAAAAGTTGGTTCATTACCAACATTACTTATAAGTAGGTTAGTGTTAAGAATATAATCGAAAAGAGACTCACCCCTGTCGTTTATATCAGTGCTACCCCACACTGTATGGTGTGCGTTAGCATCACTTCCGATGATGAGGCCGATGTTAAGCCTTTGGGATTCAGCTACTAATCTCTCCAGGGTGTTACCCGGGAGAGGGCCAAGATGGTCGTGGCCGAGATACGCCGACGCCAGCCAGAACGTTCCTTTGGCTGTTTCAAGTCTTGCAGCGGTGATATCTCTATCGCTGAAATTAGGGAGTAAAAATACATTTAGGCTACTTTTGACTAATATGCAAGATCTGGGTTCACCCTCACCTGATGCATATAGCAAGTAGTGGTTAGGAGTCCTGATTCCTCGAACAATGGATTTAACAATCCACGGTTCTTGAATCAGGACTATATCTTCATCGCTGCTGGAGAGGCGTGTGAGAAGGGAGGCTGAAGCCTTTTTGGAGTGTTGGAGATTAATCTGAGGTATTTGCTGCATTTTTGCTACAGTACTCCTGACCAATCTCCAACACTGTAATGTCGGAGTCCTCGATTTTCGAGGATGACTCTAGGAGAGCATCCTCGTCTCCGATGGTGCAGTCTTCGGCCTCCATTTCGGATAAACCGTCGACGGTGAGAGCATCCACTTCTGCCGAGGATGACCGAGATGCATCATCTTTCATTGTAAGAAAGGTGATCGATGCACCTGGCTCCTCAGCAGTCGCTTCAGCTTGTGTCGGGGAGATGGGGGGAGGGAGAAGGGGAGTGGAAGGGAGAGGGGGAGGGAAGGGGGATGGGGAAGGGAAGGGGCGGGGGAGGGGGAAGGGGAAGGGATTGTGCCTCGGCCCCATCTTTTTTGTAGACCCTCAAGGTTATGGCTTCAAACCCACACCTAATCACGCCTTTCAGCTGCGCCAGAGGGGCAAGGGACTCTGTATTGATAACTATAATAGCACCTCTATAGGGTCCCTTAGCCTGTTCCAGTTTCGCAACTTTCCAGTTGTGAGTAGGGAGGGATGGATTTGATAGCCGGATCACTTCCAGGACTTGATCCTTCGAAAATGGCCGGAACCATGGTGCGAGCTCTTGGCCGGCAAGGAATGTCTTCCTTGGCTACGACCTCCAGCTTTGCACCAGTCCAGACCTCCCCGAGTCGTCTGACAGCCAGCGTCAGTAAATCACACGACCTCTGATCATCACAGACCAATCAACTTGATATAGCCTTGATGCCAACCGCCATCGTTTGTGATGGGCGGTGGTCCCGGATTGTCGGACATAATTCCCAGAAATCTGAGGGCCAGCTGACCTTTGACCAATGTCCAATTCTCGGCAGAGATCGTGCCATCCACGTCGCTTCTATCGATGATCGCGACTACCAATTTGTCTTTCACCACGTCGCTAAAAGACATTTTAACCTTGTGAGGGTTAGGAGGAGTGCGGATGTTCTGCACTTTGGGGCGTTTAGGTACTGGGACAGTACCGTCCGTAGACCTATGTCGCTTAGACGTAGAGTCCTCGCAGGTCGTGATGTTGGCTTTTGCTAAGAAGCCTTTAGCCCATTTAATCTTAGCGCTATGCTGAGAGTCTTCTCCAGCGCCTGGTTTTTCACCTTACGTCTGGAGAATCTTCTTAGCATTTCGCATGTCCCTGTAGAAGGTCTTGGAGGGTTTGAGCCTACGTTTGCCCCCCCACGATCTTCCACAGGAATTGTATTTCCCTTGGTGGTAGAAGGGCCATGCTTCACAACCCCGCTACCACCGGGACGAGGACTTGTTGGGTAGGGCCATGCTTCACAACCCTACCCCCACTAGGCCGCGGAGTTGAAGTTTTGAGAGGTTAAATCTCAGTAGTAGTGGAGAGGCCAAACTTCACAACCCTTCACTACAAGAAGGAGGTAGTAAAACTACCTGATCATCCTTACTACAGCTGGCGGCAACAGGGCCATGGGTCTCCATGGCCATATTGTCGTCAGTGGAGGGAGGATGAGCAGCAGACAGCTTTACAGCCGTACTGCTGGCCGATTCGGACTTTGGTTTTGTTTTTGTTTGTTTTTGTTTTTTGTTATTCATTTTTGATCCCACGAGTGTCGGAGAAGTGGTGGTCCATCTGTACAGAGATCCGTATATACAGATAAGGCTAGTTAATTCGGAGGTCGCCAGGTATCCGAATACTCCGTTAACGACTGAGCTAGTTTTTTAATTGAGCCCTCAGCCAGGCTGATCATCGGCACGGGTCGTGTAACACCTTAGATCCAGCCCAATTGGGAAATAGACATTGGAGGAGGAGAGAGAGGGTCGGGAATCAGACAGTGCTTGCATCGTACTGATGGAAATGATTGATTACAAGGATTAAGAGCTGAGCTGCACTAGCCCAGTAGGATAAGAAAGGAATCAGTGGAGGGTAACGTTGTATGGTTTTTTCACCATCAACGTGGGATGGGTGGGAGAGGAGTTGGTAACAATAGTCGGCTATTCGCTTCCTATGTGGGGTGGGATAGGATTGAAGGACGGGTAAAGGGAAAACGTAAGCGACCTTTGGTTTCAGGACTCATCTGGAGATGATTACTCGAGAATCATTGACCCTACTCAGCCTCTACAACTCGACAAGTTCGACGCTCAGGTAGAAGAACGATTTTCTAAACAACCAAGACAATAATTCGTAAATATTAATAAATTGGTTGCCGTCGATCTACCACTCATAAAGCCATGCTGATGCGGGGATATATGATTTCGAACTAAGCTATAAAGCTTATTTTTAACAATTGCTTCAAATACTTTCGGGATTAACTGAAGTTTAGCAATAGGTCTATAATTTTCCACAGATCTCTTAGATACAGATTTGTGCAGAGGAGTAATTATAGAATGTTTCCGGATATCTAAAAATTTACCTTGTAGCAAAGACATATTGAAAATAAAACACAGTGGGACTGCTAAATTGTATTTGCAAAATTTTAAAAGAAGAGGTGGAATATTGTCTGGTGCAGCGGAGAAACTGTTATCCATAGATGATAAAGCTGACAACACATCATCTGTAGGTAAACAAGGGCTACCAGCAATTATATAAGAATTAAAATTATTAAAATGTTGATCATAATTTATTCTCAAGTCAGAGAAATTTAATTGGAAAAATAAGGCAAAATTATTACAAATATCATTTAAGTTCTCTGAAAAGACCCCTTTATTATGATACACTAGATGGGATCCCAATCGATTTTCTTTTAGTATTAAAAAATGTCCAAAATCAATTAGAATTACTGTTGATTTTCAACTCCAGAGACCAAATATATTGCCTATAAGTTAATCTTTTTAAAGATTCATACTCTTTCCTAGTTCTATTAAATTGTTCACGAAAAGAGACCGAAATTTTACTTTTTTTATGAAGTTTAATCATGACATTTTTAAGTCTGGATAAACTTTTATTAAACCAAATTGGTCTTTTTGAATTATTGACTGTCTTTATGGGAACAAAATTAAAAATAGTCCGATCCAATATGTTCCGAAAAATAGTAAAAGCTATCTCTAAGTTATTACAATTTAAAATTATTTGCCAATGATTCAAAATATCTATTCATAGAAACAAAATCAGTATTTCTAAAATCATATTACTGAACTACATAAGAATAAAATTGTGATTCAATTAATACAGAAAAATTAAATTTAATCAAGTGCTTTATGATGTATACTATCATCTTCTAACTTTAAACTAGCTGCATCTAATTGAGCTTCAAGATTTTTATCAATAGAAACTACATCTAAAATATGCCCAATAGAATTATAAACATCATTAATTTGATTCATATTCAAAGCCATTAAACTATCAATTACTCGTACATTATATTGAAAATCTTTAGATACGTTATAAGGAAAAATTTGTTTCTCATCATTTGAAAATAACCATTTTACATTAGGTAAATTGAAATCTCCAAGAACTACAATATAACAGTTTTCATCTATATTTTTTGCAATATCTTTAATATTTTTTATGTGAGCATCATAAACAGAATATTGAGATAATGGAGGAATGTATGAAACAAAAAAATAAATATGAATAGTTTAATAAGCAGGTAAAATAGATAAATCTACACATACACACATTTGCTCAATATTAGTATCAGATAAAATAATTTCTCTACTTATCTATTCAGATCGAATAGCAAATAAAACACCGGAGCAGCGATCTTTTCGGAAAACATTGAAATCAGATGTGAAGAATTCGGTTGAAAGAAAACTATCATTTAACCATGTCTCGGTTAGAGCGATGATATGATAACAACAATCAGCAATAGAAACAAAAATAAAAAACCATTGGATTTTGTTCTCATACCTCCAATATAGTGGTAAGAAATCGTAAAGCATTCATCAGATGGAGCAGCAATAGAAGTTTTGTTTACGTCAGAGCATTTTGTTGATTTGGGTGCAATTCGTTTTTTGGGCGGCTTGTGAACTGCTTAATTTGGATTCCAACAGGCTAGAACGATGTATTAAGAGCATCATTAAGTGATCCAGCGGGGACACCCAATTTAAAATTAATAAAACGGAGAGATGTAATGTCTGCATCTTTTTTTTACTAATTTAGAGCAAACTAAACTTGTCGTAGGCAGATTCAGTCGACGTGCAGTGTAGTTTATAACACTCTCTTCGGTTACCGTCTTATTTAATCGAGAGATGTGAATAAAACGCCGTTGGGGTACAGATGGGAGAGCATTTAGAGCATCAACATCACTGCCAAACAGCTGTTTATGCTTACGCTTTTTGTTATGAACATTGGAAAATGGAATTTGTTTATCCAAAGCATCATGAACATCCAGAGAATCCTGAGGAGGAACAGCTGCTGACTTTGACAAGTTATAAGCAATTTGAGAAGAAAAACCAGCAACATCAACATTGTTGCCAATAGCAGCATCAATAATGCCATTATCTTTAGCAGTTTCATCATTGCAACATCATCATTGTTACCAGCAGCAGCAGCATCATTTTCAGCAACCTCAACATTATGGGCATCAACAGTAACATCATCGGAACCAGCAGCAACAGCTTCGATGTTGTCAACATTTGAAATGCTCTCAACAGCAGTGCTTTTACTTGAATTAGCTTCAAAGTCGTCTCCGCATCCATCCAACGAGAGTAAAGGAGAAACAATGCTAACACCATTGAAAGCATCGGGATTCCCATCACCCTTGATAGAAGAAGACGATGATACTTTCGTCTGTTTTGCAATGTCATTCGAATTTCCTGAAGAAAGAAAATCAGTTGCAGAAACTCTCCTATGTTTCAAAGAGACACGATCAAGAGGAGTTGATGAACCCATCAATGCAACTCTTCTATCAACGGAGGTGGAAAGCCGTTATCATCATTAACTATAGGTATTCTCTGTGCGCGAGTAGTACTATTAATATTGCGACTTGCATTTAACTTAGATGTACTAGTGTTAGATGTTATTGCAAGTGCACTCTGAGAATTATTGGGAGAGTTATTTAATAACATTGAAAGTTCTCTAATTTTTTTAATACAATTTTGCAATTGAATAAGCGTGCACATTTCACACTTAAAAAATAAATTCTTATAAGAGTTTATAACCTTAAAGTCGTTTTTGCTGATTTTAGAACATTCTGAATGTGAAACTACTCCACATATTGCACACGATAGAAAAGTCAATTCAGAAATTACTTTTAAACACTAAAAGCATTTTAAATTATTCATTATCAGAAAGAGAAAAAAAACGTTTCCGTTTTGTAAGAAATTAGTCGAGACGCGATGGTTTGCGTGGATTGTGAGAGATTGCATTGCATGAACAATGATCTGCATAAAAACCAATTCTCTTAAAACGAAATGAACGCATGTAAGCGTATGCCAAAATTGCATATACCAATGAATGAACCTTATAAATTATGAGAGTAGATCAACGCAAGAAAATAAATCTCACTACGCTAACATGTTGGTGCAATAAGGTTTTTTGCTACTATCTTGATAGTTTTTGCTTATACTGTTAATTTCCTTTCAATAATATGATTCTTATGTTGGGGTGGCCCGTAGACTTTAATTACGTTATAATATGTTGAAAATAATGGTTTATCTAGTTTTATATTTTAATTTGTTTATACTATTTTTTTGCACATATTCATAATATATCAATATATATATATAAAACAAAGACGGGTTTGTTACAACACTTATAACTCCAGATCTGCTGAACCAATTTTCATGGTTATTGATGTTCAAATATGAACATGACCAATCTATAGATAACCCAATGTGTATGTGAAATAAAGATAAGACAGATCACCCTAAGCATACACTGACGGTTATCTACAGATAAATTAAATTAAACAAAATAGACATTAAGAATAGAAAGATAAGAACATAGACATTAAGAATAGAAAGATAAGACAAGAAAATTGTATATATATAAGTAACGTAGTGAAATAAATTTAGTATTCATTTCGACTTACAACCGAGTTTTACTCATCATTTGGTCCTTCGAGACGTATATTAAAATTTTCCCCCACCAGTGGTAAGAGATTTTAATAAACGAACAAGTGTAAATTTAGCGTTATCAGAGCTACAAATACTGATAAAGTGAAAATTAGCGTGTCAGAGCTACAAATACTGACGAGTAAAAAAAACTCATATTCAGTGAAAAAGCGTTGTCAGAGCTTAAATACTGACAAGTGAAAAAAAAAAAAAAAAAAACAGATAAACAGATAAAATAATACAACAAAAAAAAACCAAATTCAACAATGTCATCAGAGCATTTAAAAGTTATTGAAAAACAGGTTGAAATATTAAAAAACCTTGAAAAATTATTAAAAGAAGGAGAAAGTGTAACAACGCGCAGCAAAAATCAAGAAATTCTTGTCTATGCTGAAAAGAATCTTCAAGCATTGAAGCAAAATGACAAGCTACTTCATATGCTTGGTGTCATTGATGTTCTCTATTTTAAGGAACAATGGATGAAAGGAGCAGAAAACTACTTTCAGAAAATTCAGAATTTGCTAAAAAACAAAGATCTAGACAGTGTAGAACAAAGCACAAGCGAAGCAAAATTATCCAGCAAAATAGCAGAAATAAAAACTGTTAATCAGCAGCTAGCCACTGGACTGGACTTGCAGCAAAAACAAATGAATGAGATCATGATGAAAACAATAACAAATCATGAAACTCATGTAGATTTGAAGAAAATACGTACAATCATGGAGAGCTTACAAAAAACAATAGACGAGGCAAAACTAGAGGCAATTTCCCATCCTCATACCAAAAACATATGGATTGGAAAATTGAAACGATGGAATGACCGATTGCAAGCTGAACTGTCTAAGATGAATCCAGTACAAGAAGAGGCGTTCAGAGAAGAAAATTATGTGATCGAGTTGGAAGAAGATTTTAAATTACTTCTTTCCAATTTGGAAGAAAAACATGAAAGCATAATATCTGATCCATATGCAAATGTATCAACAAGAAGTCCTAAAATTAAACTGCCTAAATTCGATGGAAAAATTGAAGAGTATAAGAATAATGTGCCAGATTCTGTGAAATTAAATCACTTGCGATCATGTATAACCGGCGAAGCTCGAACTTCAATTGCTAGCCTCATACAAGGATCTTCAGCAAATTATAATGAAGCATGGAAGACTCTCGTCAGAAGGTACGAAAACAAAAGAATCAATTTCTCCACACAATTGAATTACTTGCTGGACATGCCAATGATGAACGCTACATCACCTTCTAATGTTAAAAAACTTCACGATGCAGCAAAGGAAAGTATTTACATCATCACAACGACAATAGGCAAAGATAAAAATGAGAACGATGAAATATTTGCTCACCTACTCCTTCGAAAATTTGACAAGGAGGGCTTACAATTATATGAGCAACACATCAAAAAACCAAGCCAAATACAAAAACTGGAGGATGTTATGGACTTTCTTGAGCAATTATTTCAAACCCTTGAGTCTCAACAACAAACAATGACTCAAAGCAAAGAATATAAAAAACAAGTTGGAAATTTCCAATCAGACAGAAGGGAGTGGAACTGTGAATTCTGTAAGCAGAGTGGTCATCGAATTTTTTATTGTGAGAAATTCTTAAACACCGAGATACCCAATCGATTAGCATATATACGCAATAAGCAAATATGCAGTATATGTCTTAAGCACAGTGCAGAAACCAAATGCTTCTCTGAAATAAAATGTAAGATGTGTAATAAATCGCATAACACTCTACTACACAACGAAAACTACCAAACGAAGAAAAAGGTCGAGGGAAATCAATACAAAAAATGGAGCCCATCAGACAACAACAATAAAAAAGAAAAATCATTATCTTCCCTTATGGTAAAGAAGATAGACAGTCCAATGGTAATATTAGCTACAGCACAGATATCAGCCAAATCGTCAAATGGTGAAACATGTCTATTTCGGGCATTGATTGATCAAGGTTCTCAAATATCAATGATATCTGAGGAAGCAGCGCAGATCCTCTCCTTGCCAAGAAAAAGAATAAATACAGAACTAACTGGACTCTCAGATGCAGCAGTGGGTACATCAAAATCAAGAATGTATTTAGAGATAAGACCAAGATTTATGAGCAACAACAAAATGCAAGCAGAGTTTTTGGTATTACCCACCCTCATAAAACCACTACCTTACGAATCGTTTGAATTTAATAAAAATGAGTGGGAAAACTATATTCTGGCAGATCCAAACCTAAATACAAAAGATCGTATTGACATTATCATCGGAAGTGACTTGTATCCAAAGTTAATTGAAGAAGGAGTTAGGAAGCACAATGGCATCGTGGGACAAAATACGATTTTCGGGTGGATAGTTTCCGGCTCACTACACGAGAAACGACAATGTGTCAAAATCATGTCAGCGGTTACGTTATCGATGGAGAAGTTCTGGGAGATTGAAGAAATAGAAAAAAATAATGAAATATCAGAAAACGACATCTGCATGCAAGCATTTGCAGAAACAACAACAAGAGATATAGTCATGTTGCCACTAAGAACAGATATAGAGCTTGGAGAATCCAGAAAACAAGCTTTAGCTAGATTCTTACAGCTTGAGAAAAAGATTAATAACAAAGTAAAAATCGACTACATACAGTTTATGCGAGAATACGAAAACCTGGGCCACATGGTCAAGGTTGACAAACAACACGAAAGTAGGGGCAATTACTATCTACCGCACCATGCAGTTGTGAAAGATACAAGCCTAACAACAAAAACCAGAGTTGTATTCGATGCCTCAGCGAAGACGTCCAACGGATACAGCCTTAATGACGCAATGATGATTGGCCCTAGACTACAAAACAATATCTTTGACATCATCATCAAATGGAGGCAATGGAAATATGTAGTTACGGCAGACATCGAGAAAATGTACAGGCAGATCAACATAGCTGAAGAACATCAAGAGTATCATCGAATATTTTGGAGAGAAAAACCAAAAGACAATATAAGAGAATATAAACTGACAACAGTTACGTATGGAACAGCAGCAGCTCCATTCTTAGCGGTCCGAACATTGCAAGAAGTCGCAAACCAATGCAAAGCAAAAGACATCAGAATAAAAGAAATCATAAGAGAAGCATTTTACGTGGACGACTTAATGACAGGTGCCAAAAACGAAGACGAATGCAGATACATAATAAGAGCAGTGAGTGAAAATCTTTCAAATGCTGGTTTTCAATTACGAAAATGGTCTTCAAACAATCAAAATTTGCTAACTGGCATAATGTCGAATGATGAGCATAAAATAATTGATGTCAAAGAAGGCGACACTTTGAAAACATTGGGACTTCACTGGGATCCAGATCAAGACGAGTTCCGATTTGTTACAGATTCATCTAAAATGGGCATTTCAAAAACCAAAAGAGGTGTGTTATCAAATATTGCAAAAATATTCGATCCTATTGGATGGCTTGCTCCAGTCACGATAAGAGCGAAAATATTCATACAAAGATTGTGGCAATCAAACTATGACTGGGATGATGAACTTGATGAAATCATGAAGACAGAATGGATGACCTTTCAACAAAACTTACAAGAAATCAAATCAATTAAAATCCCACGATGGATATTTAATGACGAAGCAGGTCCAATAGAAATACACGGATTTGCGGATGCTTCAGAAAAAGCATATGCAGCTGTCATATACATTAAAACAAATATGACAATTAAAATACTAACAGCCAAAACTAAGGTGGCACCCATCAAAAATAAAAAAACTCTTCCCAAATTAGAGTTATGTGCAGCTCAACTACTTGCAAGGTTACTCAACAAGATACAAAAATATTTCTCAAGTGATACAAAGTACTATGAGTGGAGTGATTCCACTATTACTTTGTGGTGGATAAAAAACAACAAGAGTAAAGAAAAGTTTATACGAAGCAGAGTAGCTGACATCAAGAGTCTAATGGATAATATCGAATGGCTGCATATAAATTCGAAAGACAATCCAGCCGATGTTGCATCACGTGGCATATACCCTTCAAAAATTGCTGGTCACGAACTATGGTGGACAGGTCCGCAATGGCTGAAACAATCAAAACACCATTGGCCGCAACAGCAACACCTGGCACCATCAACAGATCTAAGAATGATGTCAACATTACAATGCAAGAAACATTTTGTATCGACTTTAATTGAACGATTATCGAACATCAATAAAATTGAGAAAAGTGTTGCATATGTGCTTCGTTTTATTCGGTGGTTTCGATACAAACAAACAACGCCAGGATCAATAACTGTATCCGAACTGTCGCAGGCGAGAATTTTGATCATCAAACAACAGCAAAAAATTCAATTTTGCAATGAATTACAAAAAATTGAAAACAAAAAGGACATTCCTTTAAACAGCAAAATAATCCAAATGAAACCTTACCAAGACGATGAAGGAATCTTAAGAGTGGGTGGAAGACTTATGTATGCAAAGTTGCCTTTGAACCAGAAACACCCAATAATACTGGATAAATGTAAACTAGCCAGTTTGATCGTTAAAGAAGCACATGCAGCTACACTACATGGTGGAAATTCGGTGATGGAAGCCTATATCAAAAGAAGATACTACATAATTGGTATCAAAACACTAATAAGAAGATGTTGTCGTAGTTGTCCGATTTGTATTCGATACAACAGTAGTGGTGCGAACCAAATAATGGGAGATCTACCAAAGCAAAGAACTACAGTTTCTCCACCATTTCAATTGGTCGACTACGCTGGACCAATGTTGATGCGAACATCAAGAGGTCGAGGATAGAAAGCATACAAGGGCTACATTGCAGTTTTTGTATGCATGGCAACTAAAGCCATTCACTTGGAACCAGTGAGTGACCTTACAACAGAAGCATTCAGGGCAGCACTAAGAAGATTTTTTGCAAGACGTGGCAAAAGTGCCCATATATATTCAGACAATGGGTCTAATTTCATTGGAGCGAATCGATGTTTAGATCAGGAATTCAAGAACGCCATCAAAAACAACTCGTCAATCGCTTCAAGGTTAGCTGAAGACAAGGTGGAATGGCATTTCATCCCACCCGCAAGTCCTCACTTTGGAGGGCTTTGGGAAGCCCTGACAAATGAATTAAAAAAAAATCCAAACATTTTTCAACAAAAAAAAACATATTTCTAGAGGGTTGGCAAAACTGAAAAACAAATTGAAAAATGAATTGAATTTTGTTGTCTAATAAAATAACGGTTTTTCTTAAAGAGTCGTATAAGGTGTCATTGGATAGCCAATTTCAATACTCTGATGTTGAATTTTTTTCAGTTTTGCCAACCCTCTAGAAATATTTTTTTTTTTTTGTTGAAAAATGTTTCGATTTTTTTTTTTTAAATTATTTTTTGATCAAATTTCAATTGATTTTTGTTGTCTAATAAAATAACGGTTTTTCTTAGAGAGTCGGAAGAGGTATCATTGGATAGCCAATTACAATACGGTGATGCTGAAATTTTTTCAGTGTTGCCAACCCTCTAGAAATGTTTTTTTTTTTTTTGTTGAAAATGTTTCGATTTTTTTTTTTATTATTTTTTGATCAAATTTCAATTGATTTTTGTTGTCTTATAAAATAACGGTTTTTCTTAAAGAGTCGTTAGAGTTGTCATTGGATAGCCAATTTTAATACGGTGATGCTGAAATTTTTTCAGTGTTGCCAACCCTCTAGAAATATTTTTTTTTTTTTGTTGAAAAATGTTTGGATTTTTTTTTTATTATTTTTTGATCAAATTTCAATTAATTATTGTTGTCTAATAAAATAACGGTTTTTCTTAGAGAGTCCTAAGAGGTGTCATTGGATAGCCAATTTCAATGCTGTGATGCTGAATGTTTTTCAGTTTTGCCAACCCTCTAGAAATATTTATTTTTTTGTTGAAAAATGTTTCGATTTTTTTTATTATTTTTTGATCAAATTTCAATTGATTTTTGTTGTCTTATAAAATAACGGTTTTTCTTAGAGAGTCGTAAGAGGTGTCATTGGATAGCCATTTTCAATACGGTGATGCTGAAATTTTTTCAGTGTTGCCAACACTCTAGAAATATTTTTTTTTTGTTAAAAAATGTTTCGATTTTTTTTTTTAAATTATTTTTTGATCAAATTTCAATTGATATTTGTTGACTAATTAAATAACGGTTTTTCTTAGAGAGTCGTTAGAGGTGTCATTGGATAGCCAATTTCAATACGGTGATGCTGAAATTTTTTCAGTGTTGCCAACCATCTAGAAATATTTATTTTTTGTTGAAAAATGTTTCGATTTTTTTTTTAAATTATTTTTTGATCAAATTTCAATTGATTTTTGTTGTCTAATAAAATAACGGTTTTCTTAAAGAGTCGTAAGAGGTATCATTGGAAAGCCAATTTCAATACGGTGATGCTGAAATTTTTTCAGTGTTGCCAACCCTCTAGACATATTTTTTTTTTTGTTGAAAAATGTTTCGATTTTTTTTTTAAATTATTTTTTGATCAAATTTCAATTGATTTTTGTTGTCTAATAAAATAACGGTTTTTCTTAGAGAGTCGTAAGAGGTGTCATTGGATAGCCAATTTCAATACTGTGATGCTGAATGTTTTTCAGTTTTGCCAACCCTCTAGAAATATTTTTTTCTTGTTGAAAAATGTTTCGATTTTTTTTTTATTGTTTTTTTATCAAATTTTAATTGATTTTTGTTGTCTAATAAAATAACGGTTTTTCTTAGAGAGTCGTTAGAGGTGTCATTGGATAGACAATTTCAATACGGTGATGCTGAAATTTTTTCAGTGTTGCCAACCATCTAGAAATATTTATTTTTTTTTGTTGAAAAATGTTTGGATTTTTTTTTTTATTATTTTTTGATCAAATTTCAATTAATTATTGTTGTCTAATAAAATAACGGTTTTTCTTAGAGAGTCCTAAGAGGTGTCATTGGATAGCCAATTTCAATGCTGTGATGCTGAATGTTTTTCAGTTTTGCCAAACATGACATGATGCTGCCCCAGCAAATATATTTTAATATATTATTTATTTTATTTATTTAATTATATAAATTTCAAGTTAAAATACTATAAATATTTCTAATTTAAAAGCAATTTTATAAGAATATTCTCTCATATAAGCATTATTAGAAATGATTTTTTAAGCATCTTTTTATAACTCGAATCATCAAACAAAGGATGAGCTTCAGTGAATCGCAATATGGCAGTTGCTCTACCACTTACAACACCTTGCCCGTTACCAAAGTCGTTTACAATTGATTCTAGGCACTGTCTCGTATTTAATAATGTTCAACTACATAACTAGCTCGTCTACGGGTGATATTTATATACACCTATATCGCTATTTTTTTTTTTTTTTTTTTTTTTTTTTTTTTTAATTCATTTTTATTTTATTTTCATCTTAAAACTACGTTAAAACTAGACAAAAATTCTTAAAAACTAGTTAAATTATCATATAACTTAAATCTAACTTACTGGCCCTAGGCGGGCACTCTAAATTAATCCATTATTCTTAATTCTATGATGCCTTTCGGCCTACGAACTAACTTATAACTAGAGATCTTTGGTTTTTATTTTTCACCAAGAGAAATTCACAAAAAACTTGGTTTCAGATCATTTTTTTTTTAGATTTTAATTTAAAACTAAATTATTCTAAATAAAACTACTTAATACTAATATTAAACTACTTACAACTACTTAAAAATACCTACAATAACTTAAGACTACCTAAAAATACTTAAAACTAGAACAGTCACAGCAGCGATTTTTGATGTTGTATATTTTTTTTTTTTTTTTTTTTTTTTTATTTTTTATTATACATATGTTAATGTATTTTTTTTTTTTTTTTTTTTTTTTTTTTTTTTTTTTTTTTTTTTTTTTGGTGCCACCCAACTGTCCCTACTTAAATCTAATCTAAACCTATGTAAGCCGGCCATGGCCAACTATCATTATCTATTTATTCGCTATCAGAATCCAATTTCAACCACCAAAACTGGTTCTCCTGCTTCACCCTATCTCTTCGGTCCCGATCGGACACAGTCCTACTGAACCGCAGGCGCTCAGCTCCGTCTTGTGCGAGCACGTCTCGACCGTAAAGGAGTCGCCTATCCACAGTTCTCCGGCTGACGTGGTAGATAAGCGGAACTGCTTCTCTATCCTGTATCAGCCCTCGACTGTCTAGGTAGACGAATGCATCTGGCGGAATAAAGCCGCTTAAACGCACATTGTCGTAGTATTGATCATTGGGGTAATAGGCCCCAAAAATTAAGCTGTTGGTCGAGGACATAGCTCTTGCAATGTGACCTCGAATCAGCTTTATTATGAAATTATATATCCTGTTCATGTTGGCTCCGTTGTATAGAGCCTGGTTGGAATAATAATGTTTGTACTCCGACTCTGGTGTTCTGTGTAATCCAAGGCAGCGTCTCAGACACTGCCTCTCAAACACCCGAATCTTTTCCATTTGAGATGGGGCAACGTTAAACCAAACCGGGCACCCATAGGCAATCATCGGCCGAATGAGGGCCATGTAGCAAATCACCTTTACCCTACTGTCAAGCCGGCTGCTAAAGAACAGCCGTTTCGTCAGGGCAAAGGCTCCCCTGGCTCTGGTCAGCGCAGCATTTACATGTCTGTCGAAATATAAATACTGATCCAACCAGATGCCAAGGTACTTTACTTCACTTTTATTCGCCAGTGGTTGTCGGTTTGGCCCCACGATCACTAGATTCTTCCAGTTCTTTCTCGTATCCCTTGAGGCTCCATGCAACGGAGTCCTAAACAGAATAGTTTCCGATTTCTGGAAGTTGATTTTCAACTTCCAGTCATCGCAATATCGCTGAATCTTCTCGAAATCACGCTGCAAGAGAGTTCTAATGACCTCAACTTTTGGGGCCGTTCTGTACGCGATTAGGTCATCGGCGTACGCAATTGCCTGAGTTAGGCTACCTATCAGATCGCTGGTGTAAATGCTGAAGAGGATCGGTGAGTTAACCGCTCCCTGCTGAAGACCATTTTTTATTTCGAAGACTGTGGCAGAAGTTACATTGCCACTTTTGACAACAAACTTTCTGCCATTTAACATGTCATAGAGTATATACAACAGTTGTTTACTTATGCCAAGTCTGGACAGCTTCAGATACAGGCCTTCTAACCATACGGTGTCGAAGGCTTTCTCCAAATCAACCAGGCAGGCGCCCGTACACTGTCTCTTAGATTTGTTCCATTGGATATCAGAAACGAGCTTAGACGCAGCATGAATGGTGTCATGTCCTGCCCTAAACCCGAACTGATTATCTGGTATGATATTATTGTCCTCAGCCCACTTGGACAGAGCTCTATTGACAACTTTCTCGAATACCTTGCTGATACTCGGAAGAAGACTTATCGACCGCAGATTTGCCGGATTGGAGGCTTCCTTTCCCTTTTTCGGGAGAGGATGTACCACAGCTGTCTTCCAGCGCACTGAATAATATGCATTATTCAGCGCGTTGTTGAACAGTGTGGTGAAAATGTCTATGGCTTCCGGAGGTAAATGTCGTAACACAATGTTGGATATACCATCGACACCCGCTGACTTCTTTTTCTTTATCGATTCGAAAATGAGCTGCAACTCCACCTTCGATATTAGTAGGGAATTTGACCCATTTAGCTCGGCGACTGTGGCGTTTGCCAGATTGTCTTCATTGAATCCGGTGAAACCGAGATTCTCCGATCGCCATTGCGTTATTTCGTTCCGAAGGTAGAAGTGGTTAAGCAGGGCTCTGTTTTCCAGGTCGTGGTTCGGGCGAATGCTAGCATTCACCTTATACACTTGCTGGAACGCAGCCCCCACCGCCTCAACTTTCTCTCTCGGATCTTCAATAACAAAGAAATCATCGTCCAAGACGGCTTCCTCCGGATCTATGCCTGCTGTCAGAAGTACGTCTCTGTTTTCTGTCGTCCTTTGAAGTTTAAGACACGGAAGGTCGTTCTGATCATTTTTCCTGAAAATCTTATTAATTTGCGGGAACATACTCGGGTCGCTAGAATTAACGGCCCGAATTTTTTTGTCCCAGTACAAATTAATAGACAATCTGTAATTTTCCTTGATCAGTTGGTTGACGTTTTTGATTGACGACTTCAGTGTCCTTATCTCCGGATCGTTTGTGTCAGTAAACCGTCTGTACAAGCGTTTAAGTCTTGTCAAAAGTCCACTTTTCTGTCTGTGTAGTGCGTCTATGGTCGCGTTCCGGTACATGTTAGTAGCGTCTCGTTCTTTGTATTTTGGTATTGTTCTTTCCATCGTTCGTTGTATTGTCACGTCCATTTGTTGTAGGTATCCATCAATTTCGTTATTTGTCAAATTCCTGTTATTTGGTGGGGATATATTATTCGAACGAAGTTCGTTTGCCAGAGCGTTGGTGAAGCGTGGCCAGCGCATCTTACCGTAGTTGTAAGAGTGCACCGGCACATACTCCTGCAACTCCACTAGCTCGTTCGGTAGTTGTATTACGGCGGCGAGTCCGCAGTGGTCACTGTCGTACTCGATCGTCCGTAAACAATTTCTTGGTCTTGAACCCACAGTGTCAGTAATTGTCAGTCTTGAGTCCATGAGCAGTAGATCCAGATAGGAACCGCTTCTTGGGAACGATGGCCTATCAGTAGCCAGGAGGTCGAGCATATACTCAACATTGTATCGACCCATCCAGGTAAACAGATGGTTACCTCTCGGGTTTTGGATTTGATTTCCCCAATCGGGATGTTTGGCATTGAGATCACCGGCCATGAGATAATAGTTCTCTGGCGAGTTCAGTTGCAAGGACTGAAAAAGTTTTTCGAGCTCTGTTGTAAAGTCAGTTGGCTGAGGTGATTCCGGTGCGTAAGCCGCGACCACATACATCCGCTTCCCCTGTTGGAGAGGGATGCATATGATGCACGCCTCAAGCAACCGAAATCGGCGTACGTCACTGTTGTAAATAACTCTATAGTTGATGTCTTTTCGTACGAAGATAGCGACACCACCTCCTTGAATTGAGTTGGGCCGGTCTTTTCGTACGATATTGTATTTATTGTGCGTCAATTTGTGTTTCTGGTTCAGCTTAGTTTCGCTGGCCAAAAACACATCTGGACTTTGATCTTTCAACAATTGGAAGAGATTCGCTCTACGTTCTGTCCTAATCAGTGAATTTACATTCACAGCTAGGATCCTAAAGGGCCTCTCCGGCAGCGCGCCTTTAACCTATGTGCGTTAAGCTCGGCAACCGAGTGTAGAGATAGTCCACCCTCGACGCCTGCTCCCTTATCTGGTTTTGAAGTCCTGTTAACTGGCCCTGAATGGCCAGCAGCATGCTTCTTATCTCGGCCTGCGCATCCGGGGCCCTCGGCACTAAGGCCGGTTGGGCTGCCTTTGGCGCAGGCTGTACCGTATTTACCCTTCCTGCCGCCATTTGGGCGTAGGACATTTGGGGGTTTACGGGCATTGTTGTGGGAGCACGCGTCGTTTTGCGGACTTCCACCACTGGTTGCTTAGTTTTTTGATGTTTCAATTGCTGAAACGCCGGGCATCCCCGATAGCTAGCGGGATGCCCTTCGCCTCGGCAAACTACGCATTTAAGCAATGTTTTGTCTTCGACCCTCTCTTTTCCGAGTTTACATTCATCTGCATTGTGGTTCTCACCACACTTTACGCAGCGAGACTGCATTTCGCAGTTTGCTGCAGCGTGTCCAAACCTTTGGCAGCGCATGCATTGAAGCATATCGCCGCGCCTTTTTAATGTATCCCATGACACAACCTGGTAGTTGAGGACGGAGATACTCCTCAACTTATCCAGTTTGCTGCTGGGCGAAAGCTGCACAAGGAAGATCGGCAATTTCCGATTCTCCCGTCTGGCCTTGACTGTGGAGAAGGGCTTGACCCCTATAAAATCGAGATCGTCGCCCGCTTTTAGACGGAGCTCATCTAAGAGCACCATGGGTTCCGTGCAGGAATCTATGCCCTTCAGGAGGACCGTTTGTATTTTTTCAGCTTTAGGTGTGAAACTAAAGAACTCACTGGTGGTTTGTTTTAGTAAATTTTTAATTGCTTTATAGTGTTCCAGAGTGGAGCACTGTATCGTGTGATTATTATTATTTCTACGTTTAATAGTAAAATTTTGACCTATGGCCGACTTACATAAATTTATCGTATCGTTTAGTTCCATCTTGTATGTGTTGATGGGTGGCACCTTCTCTTTTTTGGTTTTTTGTGGCTGCTGCTGTTGACTCTGCTGCTGTTGTCTCTGCTGCTGTTGTCTCTGCTGCTGTTGTCTCTGCTGCTGTTGTTGTTGTGGCTGTTGTTGTTGTTGCTGTTGCTGCTGTTGCTGCGGCTGTTGTTTTTGCCGCTGGGTTTTTGGCGGCAGCACTTTTGGCTCCGCTGATTCCTGTGGCGCTGGATGGGGCTGCTTGGTTGTCGGTAGCAGCTCCTCATCTTTCTTTTGGGCTGGCGCCTCTGATTGCGGCGGCGCCTGCTTTGATAACGCCTTTTGCCGCTCCTGTCGCTCTTTTTCCCGACGGGCCTCCTGTTTTTTCTTTAGGGCCTCTATCAGGGGTGCAAGTTGAGATTCAAGCTTATGAATCTGCCCCTGTACTTCGCCGATTTGCGCTGCTATGTACTGCTCCTCGATTATTTCGTCATCTGATGACGACTCCGACGAGGTGAGGTCGAGAAGCTGGCTACTCTCACCCGTATTGTACATGCCCTCCCCTTCTTCGGACATGTACATTATTTCCTCGTCATCAGATGGCGAGGTATTCAATTGCCTTTGCATTTGTTCGGCTGCTCTTGTTTTGGCCTTGCGCGCCGTCTCCTTGCCTGCAGCTGGCAGCTCAGCTGAGACGATCTTAGGGCGACGCTTGACCAAGTTCGGCGGTGCACTCCGCATACTCTTCCTCCTCTTCATTATAGCATCGACAGTTGCTAGCGTTGCTGCTCTTATTGATGTCGATGTCGTTGCTATGTGGACATCTTCCGATGTCACCGTAGCTGTTGCCGTTGGTGGCTTCATTGCTGTTGTTGTTGCTGCTGCTGGCTGGGCATCTTTCGATGGTCCCGCTACCATAGCTGTGGCTGATGCCGTTGGTGACCTACTTGCTTTTTTTGGGACACCTTTCGATGCCCCAGCAAGTTTTTTGCCTTCCATTTGGGATTCTTCCCAATCAATAAAATTTTCCACTTCGCGATTGTGAAAAAAAGCTTCTAAATTTTTTGTGCCCAGCTGGGACTTGAACTGGGGACCTCTCGGTTCTCGGTCCGCCACCACTACTACTGAGCTATCACACTTTATGGAATAGCTACTTTTAGCTTTTACTTGGATAAGATTCGCGTTACTTAATTTGTAAACACTGGGAAAGTCGCTTAACGTCTGCTCACTTCCACAGTTAAAGATCGACTGACCTATATCGCTATGTTACATAGAACATTGGCATCACTCCATTGTCGTCTGTAAAACTAAAGTTACGGACTTTTAATGGTTTATTGCCATACAATACAATTGCCCCATTTTTATTATTGCAGTCCAGCACGGATACGACCTTAGAGGCGTTCAGGCATAATCCAACGGACGTAGCGTCATACCACTGTTCTCTCGAACAAGTATTGTGCCATAGGTCCGTACCTGCGGTTCCTCTCGTACTACGCAGGAATGCTGTCGTAATAATATTATATTCTTCTGCAAACATCTTACGTGTTTACTTTAAATTTTTAATTTATTTTACAAAGTCTTTGTTTTTCCATTATAACTTAACATTTATTTTAAAAAGAGAACATTTTTGAACTCTTAATAGTGTTATAGTTTCTGTAATTTTTGTAAATTTTAAATTTTTAATATTTTCACATTACTCATTTGAAGTAGTTTTTTTAATATATTTTTTGTAATATATTTTTTTATTTTGATGGTAGAATTAAAAATTCTCTTCGTGCAAAGTAGCAAATCTAGTGAATTGTTTTAGAAAGACGAATTAACGCTTATACAATTAAGTATAATAATATGGCGGAAGGCGCTAAACCAAGTTCATGATTTGAACGACACTCCCTGATGCCCCACTAACGAAAAAAATAAGACAAACATCTTACAATTAGCGCCTAGGACTCGACCAGAAGTTAATTTCACGATAACATGTGTATCATGAAGCGAGAAATAGTAAATTAATACTTTACTCGTATAGGAATCCAAGAACATCTTGGTTCCATATAAATGTTTTTTAATTATGTCTCCACTAGATTCATTTTCGACCAAAATAATATTTTTTGTCAATTACGACACTTTTAAATGACATATAATTTGTTAGTTTTTATTTTTTAAATATTGTTTATGTTTATATATGTTTATTTATACAATAAGTAATGCATTTCAAAACACTAAAAAAATTAAAAAATTTTTTTAGGTTTTTGCAAAAACAAGAAAAGAAATGTGTAGATTTGACCATTTTTTGAAAAATCCGGTCGACGTATTGCATTTGGATAATTTTTCCATACAAAAAAAAAGACCTACAAAATGAGTTGTAAAATAAATAAGAAAAGCACACTGTTTGGGGAATTTTTGAAATTCGAATTATAAATAGGGTAAAATGGGGCAAGTTTGTGATAGGGTGAAAAACCTAACTTCCAAACGAGAAAGGCTAGGATGATGATTTTTTTTTAAATAGATATTTAAAATATAAGAAAGTCATACATATACATAAAAATTGTAAAAAAAATTACTAAGGAAGATACAAGTGTTTGAAAATTAAAAATTGCAAAATAAGCGGTTAAAAAATAATTCATTAAAAATCCGATTTCTTATTGATTTATATAAAATGAACGTTTTTGTAAAGATAATAAAAAAAAAATTATAGGTGTTTGAAGAAATTTCAATCGAATTTTTAAAAATATTTTTAAGAGTAAAGGGAATGTGTTTAATTTGGAAAAATTGGGACGTCGTTATTAAAATATGTTTATTTTTATAGACTTAGTGCAATTTTGAAAATATTCGAAAAAAATTGGACAAAGTTAGCTGGCCGTGAGTAAAAGTAATTTAAATCCTATAAATGTTTTTAAACGCAGGATAAATGAACAACATTTTGGTGTGGAAGAAAAAAGCAATTGAAAATACTCTATATGAAATATCTTTGTAAATTGTCTGTTGATCTGTTTTTTTTTTGTTTTGCCAAGTGAAACCCAACGAAACCATGCCCTCCCGCTATATTTTATCATGGTCGAATTAATAATGTATTCGACCATGATAATATTTTATTTTATCTTTTCTTATTTTATTTTATTTTATTTTATTTTATTTTATTTTATCTTTTACCAAATCAAATGACTTTAGAATAATTTTTTCTTTATTAAACATTAAAAAGCAAAAAGCTGGAGCAAAACAGGCTTACGCCCATGATGCCCCAGCAAATATATTTTAATATATTATTTATTTTATTTAATTAAATAAATTTCAAGTTTATCTTTTACCAAGTCAAATGACTTAAAATAATTTTTCTTTATAAAAAATTTTAAAGCAAAAAGCTGGAGCAAAACAGGCTTACGCCAATGATGCGTAAGTATCATAAAATAACGGTTTTTCTTAGAAAGTCGTAAGAGGGGTCATTGGATAGCATGTTACAATACGGTGATGCTGAAATTTTTTCAGTCTTGCCAACCCTCTAGAAATATTTTTTTTTTTGTTGAAAAATGTTTCGATTTTTTTTTTAAATTATTTTTTGATCAAATTTCAATTGATTTTTGTTGTCTAATAAAATAACGGTTTTTCTTAGAGAGTCGTAAGAGGTGTCATTGGATAGCCAATTTCAATACGGTGATGCTGAAATTTTTTCAGTGTTGCCAACCCTCTAGAAATATTTTTTTTTTGTTGAAAAATGTTTCGATTTTTTTTTAAAATTATTTTTTGATCAAATTTCAATTGATTTTTGTTGTCTAGTAAAATAACGGTTTTTCTTAGAGAGTCGTAAGAGGTGTCATTGTATAGCCAATTTCAATACTGTGATGCTGAATTTTTTTCAGTTTTGCCAACCCTCTAGAAATATTTCTTTTTTTTTTTGAAAAATATTTCGATTTTTTTTTATATTATTTTTTGATCAAATTTGAATTGATTTTTGTTGTCTAATAAAACAACGGTTTTTCTTAGAGAGTCGTAAGAGGTGTCATTGGATAGCCAATTTCAATACGGTGATGCTGAAATTTTTTTCAGTGTTGCCAACCCTCTAGAAATATTTTTTTTTTTTGTTGAAAAATGTTTCGATTTTTTTTTAAATTATTTTTTGATCAAAATTCACTTGATTTTTTTTGTCTAATAAAATAACGGTTTTTCTTAGAGAGTCGTAAGAGGTGTCATTGGATAGCCAATTTCAATACGGTGATGCTGAAATTTTTTTAGTGTTGCCAACCCTCTAGAAATATTTTTTTTTTTTGTTGAAAAATGTTTCGATTTTTTTTTATTATTTTTTGATCAAATTTCAATTGATTTTTGTTGTCTAATAAAATAACAGTTTTTCTTAAAGAGTCGTAACAGGTGTCATTGGATAGGCAATTTCAATGCGGCGATGTTGAATGTTTTTCAGTGTTGCCAACCCTCTAGAAATAATTTTTTTTTTTTGAAAAATATTTCGATTTTTTTTAATATTATTTTTTGATCAAATTTCAATTGATTTTTGTTATCTAATAAAATAACGGTTTTTCTTAGAGAGTCGTAAGAGGTGTCATTGGATAGCCAATTTCAATACGGTGATGCTGAAATTTTTTCAGTGTTGTCAACCCTGTAGAAATATTTTTTTTTTGTTGAAAAATGTTTGGATTTTTTTTTTTTAATTATTTTTTGATCAAATTTCAATTGATTTTTGTTGTCTAATAAAATAACGGTTTTTCTTAAAGAGTCGTAAGAGGTGTCATTGGATAGCCAATTTCAATACTGTGATGCTGAATTTTTTTCAGTTTTGCCAACCGTCTAGAAATATTTCTTTTTTTTTTTGAAAAATATTTCGATTTTTTTTTATATTATTTTTTGATCAAATTTGAATTGATTTTTGTTGTCTAATAAAATAACGGTTTTTCTTAGAGAGTCGTAAGAGGCGTCATTGGATAGCCAATTTCAATACGATGATGCTGAAATTTTTTTCAGTGTTGCCAACCCTCTAGAAATATTTTTTTTTTGTTGAAAAATGTTTCGATTTTTTTTTTTAATTATTTTTTGATCAAAATTCAATTGATTTTTGTTGTCTAATAAAATACGGTTTTTCTTAGAGAGTCGTAAGAGGTGTCATTGGATAGCCAATTTCAATACGGTGATGCTGAAATTTTTTTAGTGTTGCCAACCCTCTAGAAATATTTTTTTTTTTTGTTGAAAAATGTTTCGATTTTTTTTTTATTATTTTTTGATCAAATTTCAATTGATTTTTGTTGTCTAATAAAATAACAGTTTTTCTTAGAGAGTCGTAACAGGTGTCATTAAATAGGCAATTTCAATGCGGCGATGCTGAAATTTTTTCAGTGTTGCCAACCCTCTAAAAATATTTTTTTTTTTTTTTGAAAAATATTTCGATTTTTTTTAATATTATTTTTTGATCAAATTTCAATTGATTTTTGTTGTCTAATAAAATAACGGTTTTTCTTAGAGAGTCGTAAGAGGTGTCATTGGATAGCCAATTTCAATACGGTGATGCTGAAATTTTTTTCAGTGTTGCCAACCCTCTAGAAATATTTTTTTTTTTGTTGAAAAATGTTTGGATTTTTTTTTTAATTATTTTTTGATCAAATTTCAATTGATTTTTGTTGTCTAATAAAATAACGGTTTTTCTTAAAGAGTCGTAAGAGGTGTCATTGGATAGCCAATTTAAATACGGTGATGCTGAAATTTTTTCAGTGTTGCCAACCCTCTAGAAATATTTTTTTTTTGTTGAAAAATGTTTCGATTTTTTTTTTTCAATTATTTTTTGATCAAATTTCAATTGATTTTTGTTGTCTAATAAAATAACGGTTTTTCTTAAAGAGTCGTAAGAGGTGTCATTGGATAGCCAATTTCAATACGGTGATGCTGAAATTTTTTCAGTGTTGCCAACCCTCTAGACATATTTTTTTTTTGTTGAAAAATGTTTCGATTTTTTTTTTTAATTATTTTTTGATCAAATTTCAATTGATTTTTGTTGTCTAATAAAATAAGGGTTTTTCTTAGAGAGTCGTAAGAGGTGTCATTGGATAGCCAATTTCAATACTGTGATGCTGAATGTTTTTCAGTGTTGCCAACCCTCTAGAAATATTTTTTTTTGTTGAAAAATGTTTCGATTTTTTTTTTATTATTTTTTGATCAAATTTCAATTGATTTTTGTTGTCTAATAAAATAACGGTTTTTCTTAGAGAGTCGTAAGAGGTATCATTGGATAGCCACTTTCAATACGGTGATCTTGAAGTTTTTTCAGTGTTGCCAACCCTCTAGAAATATATATTTTTTTTTTGTTGAAAAATGTTTCGATTTTTTTTTTAAATTATTTTTTGATCAAATTTTAATTTAATTTTTTTTGTCTAATAAAATAACGGTTTTTCTTAGAGAGTCGTAAGAGGCATCATTGGATAGCCAATTTCAATACGGTGATGCTGAAATTTTTTTTTTCAGTGTTGCCAACCCTCTAGAAATATTTATTTTTTTTTTGTTGAAAAATGTTTGGATTTTTTTTTTTTATTATTTTTTGATCAAATTTTTATTGATTTTTGTTGTCTAATAAAATAACGGTTTTTGTTAGAGAGTCGTAAGAGGTGTCATTGGATAGCCAATTTCAATACGGTGATGCTGAAATTTTTTCAGTGTTGCCAACTCTCTAGAAATATTTTTTTTTGTTGAAAAATGTTTCGATTTTTTTTAAATTATTTTTTGATCAAATATCAATTGATTTTTGTTGTCTAATAAAATAACGGTTTTTCTTAGAGAGGCGCAAGAGGTGTCATTAGATAGCCAATTTCAATACGGTGATGCTGAAATTTTTTCAGTGTTGCCAACCCTCTAGAAATATTTTTTTTTTTTGTTGAAAAATGTTTCGATTTTTTTTTTTTATAATTTTTTGATCAAATTTCAATTGATTTTTGTTGTCTAATAAAATAACGGTTTTTCTTAGAGAGTCGTAAGAGGTGTCATTGGATAGACAATTTCAATACGGTGATGCTGAAATTTTTTCAGTATTGCCAACCATCTAGAAATATTTATTTTTTTTTTGTTGAAAAGTGTTTGGATTTTTTTTTTTATTATTTTTTGATCAAATTTCAATTGATTTTTGTTGTCTAATAAATATAACGGTTTTTTCTTAGAGAGTCGTTAGAGGTGTCATTGTATAGCCAATTTCAATACGGTGATGCTGAAATTTTTTCAGTGTTGCCAACCCTCTAGAAATATTTTTTTTTTGTTGAAAAATGTTTCGATTTTTTTTTATTATTTTTTGATCAAATTTCAATTGATTTTTGTTGTCTAATAAAATAACGGTTTTTCTTAGAGAGTCGTAAGAGGTGTCATTGGATAGCCAATTTCAATACGGTGATCCTGAAATTTTTTCAGTGTTGCCAACCCTCTAGAAATATTTTTTTTTGTTGAAAAATGTTTCGATTTTTTTTTTAATTATTTTTTGATCAAATTTTAATTGATTTTTGTTGTCTAATAAAATAACGGTTTTTCTTAGAGAGTCGTAAGAGGTGTCATTAGATAGCCAATTTCAATACTGTGATGCTGAAATTTTTTCAGTTTTGATAACCCTCTAGAAATATTTTTATTTTTTTTGTTGAAAAATGTTTCGATTTTATTTCTATTATTTTTTGATCAAATTTCAATTGATTTTTGTTGTGTAATAAAGTAACGGTTTTTCTTAGAGAGTCGTAAGAGGCGTCATTGGATAGCCAATTTCAATACGGTGATGCTGAAATTTTTTCAGTGTTGCCAACCATCTAGAAATATGTTTTTTTTTGTTGAAAAATGTTTCGATTTTTTTTTTAAATTATTTTTTGATCAAATTTCAATTGAATTTTGTTGTCTAATAAAATAACGGTTTTTCTTAGAGAGTCGTAAGAGGTGTCATTGGATAGCCAATTTCAATACTCTGATGTTGAATTTTTTTCAGTTTTGCCAACCCTCTAGAAATATTTTTTTTTTTTTGTTGAAAAATGTTTCGATTTTATTTTTTTTTAATTATTTTTTGATCAAATTTCAATTGATTTTTGTTGTCTAATAAAATAACGGTTTTTCTTAGAGAGTCGTAAGAGGGGTCATTAGATAGCCAATTTCAATACGGTGATGCTGAAATTTTTTCAGTGTTGCCAACCCTCTAGAAATATTTTTTTTTGTTGAAAAATGTTTCGATTTTTTTTTTATTATTTTTTGATCAAATTTCAATGGATTTTTGTTGTCTAATAAAATAACAGTTTTTCTAAGAGAGTCGTAAGAGGTATCATTGGATAGCCAATTACAATACGGTGATGCTGAAATTTTTTCAGTGTTGCCAACCCTCTAGAAATATTTTTTTTTTTTTGTTGAAAAATGTTTGGATTTTTTTTTTATTATTTTTTGATCAAATTTCAATTGATTTTTGTTGTCTAATAAAATAATGGTTTTTCTTAGAGAGTCGTTAGAGGTGTCATTGGATAGCCAATTTCAATGCTGTGATGCTGAATGTTTTTCAGTTTTGCCAACCCTCTAGAAATATTTATTTTTTTGTTGAAAAATGTTTCGATTTTTTTTTATTATTTTTTGATCAAATTTCAATTGATTTTTGTTGTCTTATAAAATAACGGTTTTTCTTAGAGAGTCGTAAGAGGTGTCATTGGATAGCCAATTTCAATACGGTGATGCTGAAATTTTTTCAGTGTTGCCAACCCTCCAGAAATATTTTTTTTTTTTGTTAAAAAATGTTTCGATTTTTTTTTTTAAATTATTTTTTGATCAAATTTCAATTGATTTTTGTTGACTAATTAAATAACGGTTTTTCTTAGAGAGTCGTTAGAGGTGTCATTGGATAGCCAATTTCAATACGGTGATGCTGAAATTTTTTCAGTGTTGCCAACCATCTAGAAATATTTATTTTTTTTTTGTTGAAAAATGTTTGGATTTTTTTTATTACTTTTTGATCAAATTTCAATTGATTTTTGTTGTCTAATAAAATAACGCTTTATCTTAGAGATTCGTAAGAGGTGTAATTGGATAGCCAGTTTCAATACGGTGATGCTGAAATTTTTTCAGTGTTGCCAACCCTCTAGAAATATTTTTTTTTGTTGAAAAATGGTTCGATTTTTTTTTTCTTTAATTATTTTTTGATAAAACCGTTTTTTTATTAGACAACAAAAATCAATTGAAATTTGATCAAAAAATAATTTAAAAAAAAATCCAAACATTTTTCAACAAAAAAAAAATATTTCTAGAGGGTTGGCAACACTGAAAAAATTTCAACATCACCGTATAACAATTGGCTATCCAATGACACCT
>OY288112.1:682545-707024 GCA_958431115.1 Syrphus vitripennis | reverse complement strand
AACGAAAAGTCAAAATAACCTTAATTTTAGCACATGTGCAACACAATAACAATAATGGACTAGCTACAAATCCTAAAATGTTTATCCTTTAGACGTTATAAGAGTTTTTTTTTATAATGAACGAAAAGTCAAAATAACCTTAATTTTAGCACATGTGCCACACAATAACAATAATGGACTAGCTACAAATCCTAAAATGTTTATCCTTTAGACGTTATAAGAGTTTTTTTTTGTAATGAACGAAAAGTCAAAATAACCTTAATTTTAGCACATGTGCAACACAATAACAATAATGGACTAGCTACAAATCCTAAAATGTTTATCCTTTAGACGTTATAAGAGTTTTTTTTTGTAATGAACGAAAAGTCAAAATAACCTTAATTTTAGCACATGTGCAACACAATAACAATAATGGACTAGCTACAAATCCTAAAATGTTTATCCTTTAGACGTTATAAGAGTTTTTTTTTGTAATGAACGAAAAGTCAAAATAACCTTAATTTTAGCACATGTGCAACACAATAACAATAATGGACTAGCTACAAATCCTAAAATGTTTATCCTTTAGACGTTATAAGAGTTTTTTTTTGTAATGAACGAAAAGTCAAAATAACCTAATTTTAGCACATGTGCAACACAATAACAATAATGGACTAGCTACAAATCCTAAAATGTTTATCCTTTAGACGTTATAAGAGTTTTTTTTGTAATGAACGAAAAGTCAAAATAACCTTAATTTTAGCACATGTGCAACACAATAACAATAATGGACTAGCTACAAATCCTAAAATGTTTATCCTTTAGACGTTATAAGAGTTTTTTTTTGTAATGAACGAAAAGTCAAAATAACCTTAATTTTAGCACATGTGCAACACAATAACAATAATGGACTAGCTACAAATCCTAAAATGTTTATCCTTTAGACGTTATAAGAGTTTTTTTTTTGTAATGAACGAAAAGTCAAAATAACCTTAATTTTAGCACATATGCAACACAATAACAATAATGGACTAGCTACAAATCCTAAAATGTTTATCCTTTAGACGTTATAAGAGTTTTTTTTTGTAATGAGCGAAAAGTCAAAATAACCTTAATTTTAGCACATGTGCAACACAATAACAATAATGGACTAGCTACAAATCCTAAAATGTTTATCCTTTAGACGTTATAAGAGTTTTTTTTGTAATGAACGAAAAGTCAAAATAACCTTAATTTTAGCTCATGTGCAACACAATAACAATAATGGACTGGCTACAAATCCTAAAATGTTTATCCTTTAGACGTTATAAGAGTTTTTTTTGTAATGAACGAAAAGTCAAAATAACCTTAATTTTAGCACATGTGCAACACAATAACAATAATGGACTAGCTACAAATCCTAAAATGTTTATCCTTTAGACGTTATAAGAGTTTTTTTTGTAATGAACGAAAAGTCAAAATAACCTTAATTTTAGCACATGCGCATTACAATAACAATAATGGACTAGCTACAAATCCTAAAATGTTTACCCTTTAGACGTTATAAGAGTTTTTTTTTTGTAATGAACGAAAAGTCAAAATAACCTTAATTTTAGCACATGTGCAACACAATAACAATAATGGACTAGCTACAAATCCTAAAATGTTTATCCTTTAGACGTTATAAGAGTTTTTTTTTTGTAATGAACGAAAAGTCAAAATAACCTTAATTTTAGCACATGTGCCACACAATAACAATAATGGACTAGCTACAAATCCTAAAATGTTTATCCTTTAGACGTTATAAGAGTTTTTTTTTTGTAATGAACGAAAAGTCAAAATAACCTTAATTTTAGCACATGTGCAACACAATAACAATAATGGACTAGCTACAAATCCTAAAATGTTTATCCTTTAGACGTTATAAGAGTTTTTTTTTGTAATGAACGAAAAGTCAAAATAACCTTAATTTTAGCACATGCGCAACACAATAACAATAATGGACTAGCTACAAATCCTAAAATGTTTATCCTTTAGACGTTATAGGAGTTTTTTTTTGTGATGAACGAAAAGTCAAAATAACCTTAATTTTAGCACATGTGCAACACAATAACAATAATGGACTAGCTACAAATCCTAAAATGTTTATCCTTTAGACGTTATAAGAGTTTTTTTTTGTTATGAATGAAAAGTCAAAATAACCTTAATTTTAGCACATGTGCAACACAATAACAATAATGGACTAGCTACAAATCCTAAAATGTTTATCCTTTAGACGTTATAAGAGTTTTTTTTTGTAATGAACGAAAAGTCAAAATAACCTTAATTTTAGCACATGTGCAACACAATAACAATAATGGACTAGCTACAAATCCTAAAATGTTTATCCTTTAGACGTTATAAGAGTTTTTTTTTGTAATGAACGAAAAGTCAAAATAACCTTAATTTTAGCACATGTGCAACACAATAACAATAATGGACTAGCTACAAATCCTAAAATGTTTATCCTTTAGACGTTATAAGAGTTTTTTTTGTAATGAACGAAAAGTCAAAATAACCTCAATTTTAGCACATGTGCAACACAATAACAATAATGGACTAGCTACAAATCCTAAAATGTTTATCCTTTAGACGTTATAAGAGTTTTTTTTGTAATGAACGAAAAGTCAAAATAACCTTAATTTTAGCACATGCGCAACACAATAACAATAATGGACTAGCTACAAATCCTAAAATGTTTATCCTTTAGACGTTATAAGAGTTTTTTTTTGTTATGAACGAAAAGTCAAAATAACCTTAATTTTAGCACATGTGCAACACAATAACAATAATGGACTAGCTACAAATCCTAAAATGTTTATCCTTTAGACGTTATAAGAGTTTTTTTTTGTAATGAACGAAAAGTCAAAATAACCTTAATTTTAGCACATATGCAACACAATAACAATAATGGACTAGCTACAAATCCTAAAATGTTTATCCTTTAGACGTTATAAGAGTTTTTTTTTTGTAATGAGCGAAAAGTCAAAATAACCTTAATTTTAGCACATGTGCAACACAATAACAATAATGGACTAGCTACAAATCCTAAAATGTTTATCCTTTAGACGTTATAAGAGTTTTTTTTTGTAATGAACGAAAAGTCAAAATAACCTTAATTTTAGCACATGTGCAACACAATAACAATAATGGACTAGCTACAAATCCTAAAATGTTTATCCTTTAGACGTTATAAGAGTTTTTTTTTTAATGAACGAAAAGTCAAAATAACCTTAATTTTAGCACATGTGCAACACAATAACAATAATGGACTAGCTACAAATCCTAAAATGTTTATCCTTTAGACGTTATAAGAGTTTTTTTTTGTAATGAACGAAAAGTCAAAATAACCTTAATTTTAGCACATGTGCAACACAATAACAATAATGGACTAGCTACAAATCCTAAAATGTTTATCCTTTAGACGTTATAAGAGTTTTTTTTTTAATGAACGAAAAGTCAAAATAACCTTAATTTTAGCACATGTGCAACACAATAACAATAATGGACTAGCTACAAATCCTAAAATGTTTATCCTTTAGACGTTATAAGAGTTTTTTTTTGTAATGAACGAAAAGTCAAAATAACCTTAATTTTAGCACATGTGCAACACAATAACAATAATGGACTAGCTACAAATCCTAAAATGTTTATCCTTTAGACGTTATAAGAGTTTTTTTTTGTAATGAACGAAAAGTCAAAATAACCTTAATTTTAGCACATGTGCAACACAATAACAATAATGGACTAGCTACAAATCCTAAAATGTTTATCCTTTAGACGTTATAAGAGTTTTTTTTTTGTAATGAACGAAAAGTCAAAATAACCTTAATTTTAGCACATGTGCAACACAATAACAATAATGGACTAGCTACAAATCCTAAAATGTTTATCCTTTAGACGTTATAAGAGTTTTTTTTTATAATGAACGAAAAGTCAAAATAACCTTAATTTTAGCACATGTGCCACACAATAACAATAATGGACTAGCTACAAATCCTAAAATGTTTATCCTTTAGACGTTATAAGAGTTTTTTTTTTGTAATGAACGAAAAGTCAAAATAACCTTAATTTTAGCACATGTGCAACACAATAACAATAATGGACTAGCTACAAATCCTAAAATGTTTATCCTTTAGACGTTATAAGAGTTTTTTTTTGTAATGAACGAAAAGTCAAAATAACCTTAATTTTAGCACATGTGCAACACAATAACAATAATGGACTAGCTACAAATCCTAAAATGTTTATCCTTTAGACGTTATAAGAGTTTTTTTTTGTTATGAATGAAAAGTCAAAATAACCTTAATTTTAGCACATGTGCAACACAATAACAATAATGGACTAGCTACAAATCCTAAAATGTTTATCCTTTAGACGTTATAAGAGTTTTTTTTTTGTAATGAACGAAAAGTCAAAATAACCTTAATTTTAGCACATGTGCAACACAATAACAATAATGGACTAGCTACAAATCCTAAAATGTTTATCCTTTAGACGTTATAAGAGTTTTTTTTGTAATGAACGAAAAGTCAAAATAACCTCAATTTTAGCACATGTGCAACACAATAACAATAATGGACTAGCTACAAATCCTAAAATGTTTATCCTTTAGACGTTATAAGAGTTTTTTTTTTAATGAACGAAAAGTCAAAATAACCTTAATTTTAGCACATGTGCAACACAATAACAATAATGGACTAGCTACAAATCCTAAAATGTTTATCCTTTAGACGTTATAAGAGTTTTTTTTTGTAATGAACGAAAAGTCAAAATAACCTTAATTTTAGCACATGTGCAACACAATAACAATAATGGACTAGCTACAAATCCTAAAATGTTTATCCTTTAGACGTTATAAGAGTTTTTTTTTGTAATGAACGAAAAGTCAAAATAACCTTAATTTTAGCACATGTGCAACACAATAACAATAATGGACTAGCTACAAATCCTAAAATGTTTATCCTTTAGACGTTATAAGAGTTTTTTTTTTGTAATGAACGAAAAGTCAAAATAACCTTAATTTTAGCACATGTGCAACACAATAACAATAATGGACTAGCTACAAATCCTAAAATGTTTATCCTTTAGACGTTATAAGAGTTTTTTTTTATAATGAACGAAAAGTCAAAATAACCTTAATTTTAGCACATGTGCCACACAATAACAATAATGGACTAGCTACAAATCCTAAAATGTTTATCCTTTAGACGTTATAAGAGTTTTTTTTTGTAATGAACGAAAAGTCAAAATAACCTTAATTTTAGCACATGTGCAACACAATAACAATAATGGACTAGCTACAAATCCTAAAATGTTTATCCTTTAGACGTTATAAGAGTTTTTTTTTGTAATGAACGAAAAGTCAAAATAACCTTAATTTTAGCACATGTGCAACACAATAACAATAATGGACTAGCTACAAATCCTAAAATGTTTATCCTTTAGACGTTATAAGAGTTTTTTTTTGTTATGAATGAAAAGTCAAAATAACCTTAATTTTAGCACATGTGCAACACAATAACAATAATGGACTAGCTACAAATCCTAAAATGTTTATCCTTTAGACGTTATAAGAGTTTTTTTTTTGTAATGAACGAAAAGTCAAAATAACCTTAATTTTAGCACATGTGCAACACAATAACAATAATGGACTAGCTACAAATCCTAAAATGTTTATCCTTTAGACGTTATAAGAGTTTTTTTTGTAATGAACGAAAAGTCAAAATAACCTCAATTTTAGCACATGTGCAACACAATAACAATAATGGACTAGCTACAAATCCTAAAATGTTTATCCTTTAGACGTTATAAGAGTTTTTTTTGTAATGAACGAAAAGTCAAAATAACCTTAATTTTAGCACATGCGCAACACAATAACAATAATGGACTAGCTACAAATCCTAAAATGTTTATCCTTTAGACGTTATAAGAGTTTTTTTTTGTTATGAACGAAAAGTCAAAATAACCTTAATTTTAGCACATGTGCAACACAATAACAATAATGGACTAGCTACAAATCCTAAAATGTTTATCCTTTAGACGTTATAAGAGTTTTTTTTTTTGTAATGAACGAAAAGTCAAAATAACCTTAATTTTAGCACATATGCAACACAATAACAATAATGGACTAGCTACAAATCCTAAAATGTTTATCCTTTAGACGTTATAAGAGTTTTTTTTTTGTAATGAGCGAAAAGTCAAAATAACCTTAATTTTAGCACATGTGCAACACAATAACAATAATGGACTAGCTACAAATCCTAAAATGTTTATCCTTTAGACGTTATAAGAGTTTTTTTTTGTAATGAACGAAAAGTCAAAATAACCTTAATTTTAGCTCATGTGCAACACAATAACAATAATGGACTGGCTACAAATCCTAAAATGTTTATCCTTTAGACGTTATAAGAGTTTTTTTTGTAATGAACGAAAAGTCAAAATAACCTTAATTTTAGCACATGTGCAACACAATAACAATAATGGACTAGCTACAAATCCTAAAATGTTTATCCTTTAGACGTTATAAGAGTTTTTTTTTGTAATGAACGAAAAGTCAAAATAACCTTAATTTTAGCACATGCGCATTACAATAACAATAATGGACTAGCTACAAATCCTAAAATGTTTACCCTTTAGACGTTATAAGAGTTTTTTTTTTGTAATGAACGAAAAGTCAAAATAACCTTAATTTTAGCACATGTGCAACACAATAACAATAATGGACTAGCTACAAATCCTAAAATGTTTATCCTTTAGACGTTATAAGAGTTTTTTTTTTGTAATGAACGAAAAGTCAAAATAACCTTAATTTTAGCACATGTGCCACACAATAACAATAATGGACTAGCTACAAATCCTAAAATGTTTATCCTTTAGACGTTATAAGAGTTTTTTTTTTGTAATGAACGAAAAGTCAAAATAACCTTAATTTTAGCACATGTGCAACACAATAACAATAATGGACTAGCTACAAATCCTAAAATGTTTATCCTTTAGACGTTATAAGAGTTTTTTTTTGTAATGAACGAAAAGTCAAAATAACCTTAATTTTAGCACATGCGCAACACAATAACAATAATGGACTAGCTACAAATCCTAAAATGTTTATCCTTTAGACGTTATAGGAGTTTTTTTTTGTGATGAACGAAAAGTCAAAATAACCTTAATTTTAGCACATGTGCAACACAATAACAATAATGGACTAGCTACAAATCCTAAAATGTTTATCCTTTAGACGTTATAAGAGTTTTTTTTTTGTAATGAACGAAAAGTCAAAATAACCTTAATTTTAGCACATGTGCAACACAATAACAATAATGGACTAGCTACAAATCCTAAAATGTTTATCCTTTAGACGTTATAAGAGTTTTTTTTGTATCATTACAAAAAGTATCATACGAAAAGTCAAAATAACCTTAATTTTAGCACATGTGCCACACAATAACAATAATGGACTAGCTACAAATCCTTAAATGTTTATCCTTTAGACGTTATAAGAGTTTTTTTTTTGTAATGAACGAAAAGTCAAAATAACCTTAATTTTAGCACATGTGCAACACAATAACAATAATGGACTAGCTACAAATCCTAAAATGTTTATCCTTTAGACGTTATAAGAGTTTTTTTTTTGTAATGAACGAAAAGTCAAAATAACCTTAATTTTAGCACATGTGCAACACAATAACAATAATGGACTAGCTACAAATCCTAAAATGTTTATCCTTTAGACGTTATAAGAGTTTTTTTTTGTTATGAACGAAAAGTCAAAATAACCTTAATTTTAGCACATGTGCAACACAATAACAATAATGGACTAGCTACAAATCCTAAAATGTTTATCCTTTAGACGTTATAAGAGTTTTTTTTTGTAATGAACGAAAAGTCAAAATAACCTTAATTTTAGCACATGTGCAACACAATAACAATAATGGACTAGCTACAAATCCTAAAATGTTTATCCTTTAGACGTTATAAGAGTTTTTTTTTGTAATGAACGAAAAGTCAAAATAACCTTAATTTTAGCACATGTGCCACACAATAACAATAATGGACTAGCTACAAATCCTAAAATGTTTATCCTTTAGACGTTATAAGAGTTTTTTTTTTGTAATGAACGAAAAGTCAAAATAACCTTAATTTTAGCACATGTGCAACACAATAACAATAATGGACTAGCTACAAATCCTAAAATGTTTATCCTTTAGACGTTATAAGAGTTTTTTTTGTAATGAACGAAAAGTCAAAATAACCTTAATTTAAGCACATGCGCAACACAATAACAATAATGGACTAGCTACAAATCCTAAAATGTTTATCCTTTAGACGTTATAAGAGTTTTTTTTGTAATGAACGAAAAGTCAAAATAACCTTAATTTTAGCACATGTGCAACACAATAACAATAATGGACTAGCTACAAATCCTAAAATGTTTATCCTTTAGACGTTATAAGAGTTTTTTTTTGTAATGAACGAAAAGTCAAAATAACCTTAATTTTAGCACATGTGCAACGCAATAACAATAATGGACTAGCTACAAATCCTAAAATGTTTATCCTTTAGACGTTATAAGAGTTTTTTTTATAATGAACGAAAAGTCAAAATAACCTTAATTTTAGCACATGTGCAACACAATAACAATAATGGACTAGCTACAAATCCTAAAATGTTTATCCTTTAGACGTTATAAGAGTTTTTTTTTCTAATGAACGAAAAGTCAAAATAACCTTAATTTTAGCACATGTGCAACACAATAACAATAATGGACTAGCTACAAATCCTAAAATGTTTATCCTTTAGACGTTATAAGAGTTTTTTTTGTAATGAACGAAAAGTCAAAATAACCTTAATTTTAGCACATGTGCAACACAATAACAATAATGGACTTGCTACAAATCCTAAAATGTTTATCCTTTAGACGTTATAAGAGTTTTTTTTTGTAATGAACGAAAAGTCAAAATAACCTTAATTTTAGCACATGTGCAACACAATAACAATAATGGACTAGCTACAAATCCTAAAATGTTTATCCTTTAGACGTTATAAGAGTTTTTTTTTTGTAATGAACGAAAAGTCAAAATAACCTTAATTTTAGCACATGTGCAACACAATAACAATAATGGACTAGCTACAAATCCTAAAATGTTTATCCTTTAGACGTTATAAGAGTTTTTTTTTTGTAATGAACGAAAAGTCAAAATAACCTTAATTTTAGCACATGTGCAACACAATAACAATAATCGACTAGCTACAAATCCTAAAATGTTTATCCTTTAGACGTTATAAGAGTTTTTTTTTATAATGAACGAAAAGTCAAAATAACCTTAATTTTAGCACATGTGCAACACAATAACAATAATGGATTAGCTACAAATCCTAAAATGTTTATCCTTTAGACGTTATAAGAGTTTTTTTTTGTAATGAACGAAAAGTCAAAATAACCTTAATTTTAGCACATGTGCAACACAATAACAATAATGGACTAGCTACAAATCCTAAAATGTTTATCCTTTAGACGTTATAAGAGTTTTTTTTTGTAATGAACGAAAAGTCAAAATAACCTTAATTTTAGCACATGTGCCACACAATAACAATAATGGACTAGCTACAAATCCTAAAATGTTTATCCTTTAGACGTTATAAGAGTTTTTTTTTTGTAATGAACGAAAAGTCAAAATAACCTTAATTTTAGCACATGTGCAACACAATAACAATAATGGACTAGCTACAAATCCTGAAATGTTTATCCTTTAGACGTTATAAGAGTTTTTTTTTTGTAATGAACGAAAAGTCAAAATAACCTTAATTTTAGCACATGTGCAACACAATAACAATAATGGACTAGCTACAAATCCTAAAATGTTTATCCTTTAGACGTTATAAGAGTTTTTTTTGTAATGAACGAAAAGTCAAAATAACCTTAATTTTAGCACATGTGCAACACAATAACAATAATGGACTTGCTACAAATCCTAAAATGTTTATCCTTTAGACGTTATAAGAGTTTTTTTTTGTAATGAACGAAAAGTCAAAATAACCTTAATTTTAGCACATGTGCAACACAATAACAATAATGGACTAGCTACAAATCCTAAAATGTTTATCCTTTAGACGTTATAAGAGTTTTTTTTTTGTAATGAACGAAAAGTCAAAATAACCTTAATTTTAGCACATGTGCAACACAATAACAATAATGGACTAGCTACAAATCCTAAAATGTTTATCCTTTAGACGTTATAAGAGTTTTTTTTTTGTAATGAACGAAAAGTCAAAATAACCTTAATTTTAGCACATGTGCAACACAATAACAATAATCGACTAGCTACAAATCCTAAAATGTTTATCCTTTAGACGTTATAAGAGTTTTTTTTTATAATGAACGAAAAGTCAAAATAACCTTAATTTTAGCACATGTGCAACACAATAACAATAATGGATTAGCTACAAATCCTAAAATGTTTATCCTTTAGACGTTATAAGAGTTTTTTTTTGTAATGAACGAAAAGTCAAAATAACCTTAATTTTAGCACATGTGCAACACAATAACAATAATGGACTAGCTACAAATCCTAAAATGTTTATCCTTTAGACGTTATAAGAGTTTTTTTTTGTAATGAACGAAAAGTCAAAATAACCTTAATTTTAGCACATGTGCCACACAATAACAATAATGGACTAGCTACAAATCCTAAAATGTTTATCCTTTAGACGTTATAAGAGTTTTTTTTTTGTAATGAACGAAAAGTCAAAATAACCTTAATTTTAGCACATGTGCAACACAATAACAATAATGGACTAGCTACAAATCCTGAAATGTTTATCCTTTAGACGTTATAAGAGTTTTTTTTTGTAATGAACGAAAAGTCAAAATAACCTTAATTTTAGCACATGTGCAACACAATAACAATAATGGACTAGCTACAAATTGTAAAATGTTTAAACTTTAGACGTTATAAGAGTTTTTTTTTTGTAATGAACGAAAAGTCAAAATAACCTCAATTTTAGCACATGTGCAACACAATAACAATAATGGACTAGCTACAAATCCTAAAATGTTTATCCTTTAGACGTTATAAGAGTTTTTTTTTGTAATGAACGAAAAGTCAAAATAACCTTAATTTTAGCACATGTGCAACACAATAACAATAATGGACTAGCTACAAATCCTAAAATGTTTATCCTTTAGACGTTATAAGAGTTTTTTTTTGTTATGAACGAAAAGTCAAAATAACCTTAATTTTAGCACATGTGCAACACAATAACAATAATGGACTAGCTACAAAACCTAAAATGTTTATCCTTTAGACGTTATAAGAGTTTTTTTTTGTAATGAACGAAAAGTCAAAATAACCTTAATTTTAGCACATGTGCAACACAATAACAATAATGGACTAGCTACAAATCCTAAAATGTTTATCCTTTAGACGTTATAAGAGTTTTTTTTTGTAATGAGCGAAAAGTCAAAATAACCTTAATTTTAGCACATGTGCAACACAATAACAATAATGGACTAGCTACAAATCCTAAAATGTTTATCCTTTAGACGTTATAAGAGTTTTTTTTGTAATGAACGAAAAGTCAAAATAACCTTAATTTTAGCACATGTGCAACACAATAACAATAATGGACTAGCTACAAATCCTAAAATGTTTATCCTTTAGACGTTATAAGAGTTTTTTTTGTAATGAACGAAAAGTCAAAATAAACTTAATTTTAGCACATGTGCAACACAATAACAATAATGGACTAGCTACAAATCCTAAAATGTTTATCCTTTAGACGTTATAAGAGTTTTTTTTGTAATGAACGAAAAGTCAAAATAACCTTAATTTTAGCACATGTGCAACACAATAACAATAATGGACTAGCTGCAAATCCTAAAATGTTTATCCTTTAGACGTTATAAGAGTTTTTTTTTGTAATGAACGAAAAGTCAAAATAACCTTAATTTTAGCACATGTGCAACACAATAACAATAATGGACCAGCTACAAATCCTAAAATGTTTATCCTTTAGACGTTATAAGAGTTTTTTTTTTGTAATGAACGAAAAGTCAAAATAACCTTAATTTTAGCACATGTGCAACACAATAACAATAATGGACTAGCTACAAATCCTAAAATGTTTATCCTTTAGACGTTATAAGAGTTTTTTTTTTATAATGAACGAAAAGTCAAAATAACCTTAATTTTAGCACATGTGCAACACAATAACAATAATGGACTAGCTACAAATCCTAAAATGTTTATCCTTTAGACGTTATAAGAGTTTTTTTTTTGTAATGAACGAAAAGTCAAAATAACCTTAATTTTAGCACATGTACAACACAATAACAATAATGGACTAGCTACAAATCCTAAAATGTTTATCCTTTAGACGTTATAAGAGTTTTTTTTTGTTATGAACGAAAAGTCAAAATAACCTTAATTTTAGCACATGTGCCACACAATAACAATAATGGACTAGCTACAAATCCTAAAATGTTTATCCTTTAGACGTTATAAGAGTTTTTTTTTTGTAATGAACGAAAAGTCAAAATAACCTTAATTTTAGCACATGTGCAACACAATAACAATAATGGACTAGCTACAAATCCTTAAATGTTTATCCTTTAGACGTTATAAGAGTTTTTTTTTTGTAATGAGCGAAAAGTCAAAATAACCTTAATTTTAGCACATGTGCAACACAATAACAATAATGGACTAGCTACAAATCCTAAAATGTTTATCCTTTAGACGTTATAAGAGTTTTTTTTGTAATGAACGAAAAGTCAAAATAACCTTAAGTTTAGCACATGTGCCACACAATAACAATAATGGACTAGCTACAAATCCTAAAATGTTTATCCTTTAGACGTTATAAGAGTTTTTTTTTGTAATGAACGAAAAGTCAAAATAACCTTAATTTTAGCACATGTGCAACACAATAACAATAATGGACTAGCTACAAATCCTAAAATGTTTATCCTTTAGACGTTATAAGAGTTTTTTTTTGTTATGAACGAAAAGTCAAAATAACCTTAATTTTAGCACATGTTCAACACAATAACAATAATGGACCAGCTACAAATCCTAAAATGTCTATCCTTTAGACGTTATAAGACCTCCTCGCCGGGTTTCCACCTTGCAGTGGTGGGGAGGCTTACGTTTGGGGCCTCAGCTGATCGGCTGTAGATTTGTATTTCCTAAATCTTCAGCCGATCAGCTGTGATCCCAGACTAACTAAGAGAAACCCAACATGATAAAACTATGGACAATTTACAACGAACGAACAAAAATTATCAACGGGGATATACGTTGAAACGTTGGCAGAAGTCACGGCTGCCGGCGTTGGCTTTGCCTCTCCAATAGAAGGAGGGGAGAAGTCGCCAGTGACCAACATACAACAACAGCAACGACAGCAACAACAGCAACAAGACAACACGACAAAGACAATGACCACTACACAGGACGAGGAAGACCTTCTTCTTCTCACTCCTTTCTCCAACCTCGGTGTAGAGGATGGAGCTAGCATCGGAACACTGACTGACGATGACGACGCATGTTCCGTTGCCAGCTCCACCTTCTCACGATTGTCAACCTCTTCAGTTCGGAGTAAAATCTCCAACTGCAAGAAAACAATCAAACGACTTGGCAAAAGGAGTTGGGAAGAACTGACCGACACCGAACGCCTACGACTTCAGAGCGCTCGTGCTTTCCTGGAGAATGATCCTAAGAAGGCAGGAGGGCCCTTGCCCCACCGTCCAAAGAGGTGACCTCTTCAGGAGGTACCAGCGTTTGCACTCTAATGGGACCGCCCAATCCTCCGACTGTGGCCAAGACCAAGTCAAAGATTGGACGAATCTCATTGGATACGGACATTACTAGAACGCCTACGTTGACGCCAACCACGCAGACAACAGGATCACTTCCCTCAACCGGGAAAATGGAACTGTTGGAGGCAGGGATGGAGGAGCCGTGTGGGAGTTGCGCTGGGGGCACTAGCCCCACAGGTAACTCCGGCGCGACCCTTCCATCTTCGTCGAGCAGAAGTAGCGTCATTGACCTTACGATAAACACGACGACGAACACCGTTATTGAGACCAAGGCCTTACAGAGAGCTGGAAGTCTCAATGAACGTATACAGAAGAAGAGAAGACGTAACGCTGAGAGGATTGTCCGACGTCTTTCTAGCAAGAAACCCGAAACTTTAACGGCCAGGGAGAAGCTAGCGTTGGACAATGCCACTCAAAGACTTAAGACTTTGACGACCACTGACAAGACGACAATCAAAAGAACAAAGACCTTGAGGACGGTAAGGGAGACGGTTGGCACTTTGCCCCACCCCGGACCAAGCTCAACGGCGTTCAAAAGAACTAGGCAAGACGACAAGTCTTCGCCTACGAACCCCTCACCGAAAACGAAAAAACCGAAGACCTTGATCACGGAAGGGACCATCGAGAAGCGGCAATTTGCTATTGCAGATTTTAACGTACCTTCTCGGAAACTTTCGAACGATCAATGGCAACTGATGGAAGTCAGAATCCTGGACGAGGTTAACGATGCTATCGTTAAGAATGGGCAACCGCCCCTCTTCGGTAGCTTAAGAACCGTCCACGGATTCAAGCTGCTGACATGCGAGGACGGCAACACTCTCGTTTGGCTGCAAGACTTCGTCAAAAGAACGGTAGCTCCCTGGCCTAACGCTGATCTTCGCCTTATAAGTGTTAAGGAAATTAAAGACCTCAACAAACCTAAGGCGAAGATGATGCTACGGGGTCCGACCATCCCGAGAGACCGGATTGAAAGATATCTGCAATCCCTAAACACCGACCAACTCAGTGCGAACTGGAAGGTGCTTGAGATAGGGGAGCAGACGAAGGACGGTACAGAAGTGGTTGTGCAGCTTAGTCACAAGTCTATACCACTTCTGAAGAAAATTGGCTTCAAGGTGCGCATCGGGATAAACCGGTGCAAACTGAGATTAATAGCCAAGCAGAACAATCAAGTAAGTAAGAGGCGGGAGGTTTTTAATGTAAATGAAAATGAAATTAATACAAATTAATCTTCAACATAGTAAAGCCGCCAGCGCCAACCTTGTCTACCTCATGGAGAGTAGACAAATAGACATCGCCCTTATCCAAGAACCCTGGATTGGACCAGGTGGCATAATTAAGGGTTTACACTCAAAGGGACTTACGCTGTTCAAAACTGCACAAGCGGTAGCAAACAGTAATTTTAGAACTTGTATTGTAGCTAGGAAACAGTTTAATCTCTTTCTTTTATCTACATATAGCAATACAGATCAGACTGCCGTGAAGCTAGAGCGGATTGGGCTCCCACCACTCATCCTGGCATCCTGCTACATGCCTTACGACGGGACGGAGGGGCCACCTGCGGATCTCACGGGCCAGCTCGTGGAGCGAGCAGCTGATGAAAAATGGGACTTGGTCCTTGGATGTGATGCTAACTCACATCATGCTCAATGGGGCAGCACCGACACTAACGTTAGAGGTGAGTCTCTTTTTGAATTTATAATAGAACATAATTTACTAGTCGCAAATAGGGGCAACGAGCCCACTTTTGTTACTAAAAATAGAGAAGAAGTGATCGATATAACTGTCACTAATAACGCAGATACAGTTTCTATCGATCAATGGAATGTCCTCAAGGAGGAATCATTCTCAGATCATAAACTTATAGGCTTCTTGATAAACGATACAGTGGAAACTCCGAAACCCTATAGGAATCTCAGGAATACTAACTGGGATCTCTTTAATAAGGTATTAGAGATGAGAAGCAGAAATCTCAGTAACACTGTTATTCAAGAACCCAAACACATTGACCAAGCATCTGACGAACTCAGGGTGATTCTAAATGACGCCTTTGAGAAAAGTTGTCCACTAAAACACATAGGGAAGGGAAAAAAGAAACCACCATGGTGGACCTTACAACTCAGCAAATTGAGAAAAGAAACGAGAAAACTTTTCAATGTTGCTAAGAGTACAAGAAACGATAATGACTGGGATATATATAAAGACAGTCAGCGAAAATTTAAAGCAGAAACTCAAAGAGCGAAACGAAGCTCATGGAGAACTTTTTGCAGTGAAATCGAGAGTACCAACGAATCGGCCAGATTAAGGAAAATTCTTTCCAAAGACTCAATCCCTCTGGGATCTCTCAAGATACCCACTGGGAGCTGGACCGAATCCTGCAATGAGACTCTTGAACACTTGATAACTACTCACTTTCCAGGTTGCGGGTCAATAGACAGCAATCTGGAAACAGAATCCTACACGGAACAAGCTGTACCATCGGACATTATAACGGATGAAAAGATCAGATGGGCATTCCATTCCTTTTCTCCATATAAATCCCCTGGACTCGACGGCATATTTCCAATGATGTTACAAAAAAGCGAAACCCTTATAATACCGCTCTTGAGAAATATATTTATTAACAGTATAAAATGGGGATACGTTCCCTTATCATGGCGCGAAGTCAAAGTGGTTTTTATTCCAAAAGCTGGCAAACCCAGCCACACGGAAGCAAAAGACTTCAGACCAATCAGCCTGACATCGTTTATTCTTAAAACGTTTGAAAGACTGTTAGACCTACATATTCGAGGCACTCTGAAGCTGGTTGAAATATCCCCAGCTCAGCACGCCTACACTAAAGGGAAGAGTGTAGAAACCGCCCTTCATAGCGTCGTTAGCACGGTGGAAAAAACCCTAAGCGACAAAGAATATACCCTTGCTGCGTTTCTCGATATTGAAGGTGCCTTTAATAACGTGAAGAATGAAGCAGTAAAAAGAGCCCTGGTAGACAATAAAGTCGATAATTGTATAATAAATTGGGTTATGTGCATGTTAAAAAACAGACAAATTAACTCAGAACTAGCAGGTATAAAGATGAGAATAAACACATCTAGAGGTACCCCACAAGGAGGAGTCTTGTCACCGCTTCTTTGGGTGCTAGTTATGAACTCAATCTTACTCGATCTGAAATACTGTGGAGTAAAAGTAGTAGCCTATGCTGACGACCTTGCGTTATTAGCAACAGGTAAATTCTTACCCACTATCAGCGAACAGATTGAATACGCCCTTTCTAAGGTTAACAAATGGACTAAGAAATGTGGACTGATGGTTAACCCGTCAAAAACAGAACTAGTCCTCTTCACAAACAAAACGAAAATACCAACCTTCAGAATTCCTTCAATCGAAGGTACACCTCTGAAGATTTCAGATAAAGCGAAATATCTTGGTGTGATTCTAGATAGGAAACTAAACTGGAGTCTTAACACTAAGGAACGAGCCAAAAAAGGAATGATTGCATTCTATTCTTGCAACAGAATCTTTGGGAAATCCTGGGGACCAAGTCCAAAAATTATCAGGTGGATGTATTTGGCAATAATTAGACCAATACTAACTTATGGTAATCTGGTCTGGTGGAATGCAATTGAGAAAAGCACAAACCTAAAAACTCTGACAAAGGTACAGAGACTTGCGTGCATTGGGATTACAGGAACTATGAAGTCCACTCCAACTGCAGGGTTGGAGACAATACTCAACCTGAAGCCCTTAGACCTCTTCGTACAAGAATCTGCAGCATATAGCGCCTTACGGCTAAACCAGACTAATTCCTGGAAAAACAGCACAAAAGGTCATGCTCAGATTCTTCACAAATATTCGAGTGATAGTATCATCACGGACTATAAAACACCCGAATTTGACTTTCATAAACCATTCAAAACTGCTTTTCCAAACAGAGAAGAATGGTTAAACAATGAACCACACACCAGTGAATCTGCTATAGCAATATACACAGATGGCTCCAAAATGGACACGGGTGTTGGTGCAGGTTTCTTCTCAGAATCTCTTGAGCTAAACAACTCAATTAGGCTGCCAAATTATAGCAGTGTCTTCCAAGCGGAGGTCATGGCAGTGACAACAGCTGCTAGACAGGTATCAATGATGGCGATACCACGGGCTGATATCACCTTTTACATTGATAGCCAAGCGGCAATAAAAGCGATTTCTGCCGATATTATTAAATCGAAGCTTGTTACTTGCTGCCGCGAAGAACTAAGGGTTCTTGGCACGCAGCATAATATTAGACTCTGCTGGGTCCCGGGGCACAGCGAGATACCGGGTAATGAAAAAGCCGATGAGTTAGCAAGGCAAGGATCAGCGCTTGACGCCAGTCAAGGTTTTTGAAATAAGTAATTACACTTAAGGGTAACACAATGGATCTACATTGATCTAAGTGTGACGATAGCTACATCAATTGTCAGCCCAAGTTTTTTTTTGTAATGAGCGAAAAGTCAAAATAACCTTAATTTTAGCACATGTGCAACACAATAACAATAATGGACTAGCTACAAATCCTAAAATGTTTATCCTTTAGACGTTATAAGAGTTTTTTTTTGTAATGAACGAAAAGTCAAAATAACCTTAATTTTAGCACATGTGCAACACAATAACAATAATGGACTAGCTACAAATCCTAAAATGTTTATCCTTTAGACGTTATAAGATTTTTTTTTGTAATGAACAAAAAGTCAAAATAAACTTAATTTTAGCACATGTGCAACACAATAACAATAATGGACTAGCTACAAATCCTAAAATGTTTATCCTTTAGACGTTATAAGAGTTTTTTTTGTAATGAACGAAAAGTCAAAATAACCTTAATTTTAGCACATGTGCAACACAATAACAATAATGGACTAGCTACAAATCCTAAAATGTTTATTCTTTAGACGTTATAAGAGTTTTTTTTTGTAATGAACGAAAAGTCAAAATAACCTTAATTTTAGCACATGTGCAACACAATAACAATAATGGACTAGCTACAAATCCTAAAATGTTTATCCTTTAGACGTTATAAGAGTTTTTTTTTTGTAATGAACGAAAAGTCAAAATAACCTTAATTTTAGCACATGTGCAACACAATAACAATAATGGACTAGCTACAAATCCTAAAATGTTTATTCTTTAGACGTTATAAGAGTTTTTTTTGTAATGAACGAAAAGTCAAAATAACCTTAATTTTAGCACATGTGCAACACAATAACAATAATGGACTAGCTACAAATCCTAAAATGTTTATCCTTTAGACGTTATAAGAGTTTTTTTTTGTAATGAACGAAAAGTCAAAATAACCTTAATTTTAGCACATGTGCAACACAATAACAATAATGGACTAGCTACAAATCCTAAAATGTTTATCCTTTAGACGTTATAAGAGTTTTTTTTGTAATGAACGAAAAGTCAAAATAACCTTAATTTTAGCACATGTGCAACACAATAACAATAATGGACTAGCTACAAATCCTAAAATGTTTATCCTTTAGACGTTATAAGAGTTTTTTTTTTGTAATGAACGAAAAGTCAAAATAACCTTAATTTTAGCACATGTGCAACACAATAACAATAATGGACTAGCTACAAATCCTAAAATGTTTATCCTTTAGACGTTATAAGAGTTTTTTTTTGTAATGAACGAAAAGTCAAAATAACCTTAATTTTAGCACATGTGCAACACAATAACAATAATGGACTAGCTACAAATCCTAAAATGTTTATCCTTTAGACGTTATAAGAGTTTTTTTTTTGTAATGAACGAAAAGTCAAAATAACCTTAATTTTAGCACATGTGCAACACAATAACAATAATGGACTAGCTACAAATCCTTAAATGTTTATCCTTTAGACGTTATAAGAGTTTTTTTTTGTAATGAACGAAAAGTCAAAATAACCTTAATTTTAGCACATGTGCAACACAATAACAATAATGGACTAGCTACAAATCCTAAAATGTTTATCCTTTAGACGTTATAAGAGTTTTTTTGGTAATGAACGAAAAGTCAAAATAACCTTAATTTTAGCACATGTGCAACACAATAACAATAATGGACTAGCTACAAATCCTAAAATGTTTATCCTTTAGACGTTATAAGAGTTTTTTTTGTAATGAACGAAAAGTCAAAATAACCTTAATTTTAGCACATGTACAACACAATAACAATAATGGACCAGCTACAAATCCTAAAATGTTTATCCTTTAGACGTTATAAGAGTTTTTTTTTGTAATGAACGAAAAGTCAAAATAACCTTAATTTTAGCACATGTGCCACACAATAACAATAATGGACTAGCTACAAATCCTAAAATGTTTATCCTTTAGACGTTATAAGAGTTTTTTTTTGTAATGAACGAAAAGTCAAAATAACCTTAATTTTAGCACATGTGCAACACAATAACAATAATGGACTAGCTACAAATCCTAAAATGTTTATCCTTTAGACGTTATAAGAGTTTTTTTTTTGTAATGAACGAAAAGTCAAAATAACCTTAATTTTAGCACATGTGCAACACAATAACAATAATGGACTAGCTACAAATCCTAAAATGTTTATCCTTTAGACGTTATAAGAGTTTTTTTTTTTGTAATGAACGAAAAGTCAAAATAACCTTAATTTTAGCACATGTGCAACACAATAACAATAATGGACTAGCTACAAATCCTAAAATGTTTATCCTTTAGACGTTATAAGAGTTTTTTTTTGTAATGAACGAAAAGTCAAAATAACCTTAATTTTAGCACATGTGCAACACAATAACAATAATGGACTAGCTACAAATCCTAAAATGTTTATCCTTTAGACGTTATAAGAGTTTTTTTGGTAATGAACGAAAAGTCAAAATAACCTTAATTTTAGCACATGTGCAACACAATAACAATAATGGACTAGCTACAAATCCTAAAATGTTTATCCTTTAGACGTTATAAGAGTTTTTTTTGTAATGAACGAAAAGTCAAAATAACCTTAATTTTAGCACATGTGCCACACAATAACAATAATGGACTAGCTACAAATCCTAAAATGTTTATCCTTTAGACGTTATAAGAGTTTTTTTTTTGTAATGAACGAAAAGTCAAAATAACCTTAATTTTAGCACATGTGCAACACAATAACAATAATGGACTAGCTACAAATCCTAAAATGTTTATCCTTTAGACGTTATAAGAGTTTTTTTTTGTAATGAACGAAAAGTCAAAATAACCTTAATTTTAGCACATGTGCAACACAATAACAATAATGGACTAGCTACAAATCCTAAAATGTTTATCATTTAGACGTTATAAGAGTTTTTTTTTGTAATGAACGAAAAGTCAAAATAACCTTAATTTTAGCACATGTGCAACACAATAACAATAATGGACTAGCTACAAATCCTAAAATGTTTATCCTTTAGACGTTATAAGAGTTTTTTTTTGTAATGAACGAAAAGTCAAAATAACCTTAATTTTAGCACATGTGCAACACAATAACAATAATGGACTAGCTACAAATCCTAAAATGTTTATTCTTTAGACGTTATAAGAGTTTTTTTTGTAATGAACGAAAAGTCAAAATAACCTTAATTTTAGCACATGTGCAACACAATAACAATAATGGACCAGCTACAAATCCTAAAATGTTTATCCTTTAGACGTTATAAGAGTTTTTTTTTGTAATGAACGAAAAGTCAAAATAACCTTAATTTTAGCACATGTGCCACACAATAACAATAATGGACTAGCTACAAATCCTAAAATGTTTATCCTTTAGACGTTATAAGAGTTTTTTTTTGTAATGAATGAAAAGTCAAAATAACCTTAATTTTAGCACATGTGCAACACAATAACAATAATGGACTAGCTACAAATCCTAAAATGTTTATCCTTTAGACGTTATAAGAGTTTTTTTTTTGTAATGAACGAAAAGTCAAAATAACCTTAATTTTAGCACATGTGCAACACAATAACAATAATGGACTAGCTACAAATCCTAAAATGTTTATCCTTTAGACGTTATAAGAGTTTTTTTTTTGTAATGAACGAAAAGTCAAAATAACCTTAATTTTAGCACATGTGCAACACAATAACAATAATGGACTAGCTACAAATCCTAAAATGTTTATCCTTTAGACGTTATAAGAGTTTTTTTTTTGTAATGAACGAAAAGTCAAAATAACCTTAATTTTAGCACATGTGCAACACAATAACAATAATGGACTAGCTACAAATCCTAAAATGTTTATCCTTTAGACGTTATAAGAGTTTTTTTTTTGTAATGAACGAAAAGTCAAAATAACCTTAATTTTAGCACATGTGCAACACAATAACAATAATGGACTAGCTACAAATCCTAAAATGTTTATCCTTTAGACGTTATAAGAGTTTTTTTTTGTAATGAACGAAAAGTCAAAATAACCTTAATTTTAGCACATGTGCAACACAATAACAATAATGGACTAGCTACAAATCCTAAAATGTTTATCCTTTAGGAGTTATAAGAGTTTTTTTTGGTAATGAACGAAAAGTCAAAATAACCTTAATTTTAGCACATGTGCAACACAATAACAATAATGGACTAGCTACAAATCCTAAAATGTTTATCCTTTAGACGTTATAAGAGTTTTTTTTGTAATGAACGAAAAGTAAAAATAACCTTAATTTTAGCACATGTGCAACACAATAACAATAATGGACTAGCTACAAATCCTAAAATGTTTATCCTTTAGACGTTATAAGAGTTTTTTTTTGTAATGAACGAAAAGTCAAAATAACCTTAATTTTAGCACATGTGCAACACAATAACAATAATGGACTAGCTACAAATCCTAAAATGTTTATCCTTTAGACGTTATAAGAGTTTTTTTTTGTAATGAACGAAAAGTCAAAATAACCTTAATTTTAGTACATGTGCAACACAATAACAATAATGGACTAGCTACAAATCCTAAAATGTTTATCCTTTAGACGTTATAAGAGTTTTTTTTTGTAATGAACGAAAAGTCAAAATAACCTTAATTTTAGCACATGTGCAACACAATAACAATAATGGACTAGCTACAAATCCTTAAATGTTTATCCTTTAGACGTTATAAGAGTTTTTTTTTGTTATGAACGAAAAGTCAAAATAACCTTAATTTTAGCACATGTGCAACACAATAACAATAATGGACTAGCTACAAATCCTAAAATGTTTATCCTTTAGACGTTATAAGAGTTTTTTTTTTGTAATGAACGAAAAGTCAAAATAACCTTAATTTTAGCACATGTGCAACACAATAACAATAATGGACTAGCTACAAATCCTAAAATGTTTATCCTTTAGACGTTATAAGAGTTTTTTTTTGTTATAAAGGAAAAGTCAAAATAACCTTAATTTTAGCACATGTGCAACACAATAACAATAATGGACTAGCTACAAATCCTAAAATGTTTATCCTTTAGACGTTATAAGAGTTTTTTTTTGTAATGAACGAAAAGTCAAAATAACCTTAATTTTAGCACATGTGCAACACAATAACAATAATGGACTAGCTACAAATCCTAAAATGTTTATCCTTTAGACGTTATAAGAGTTTTTTTTTGTAATGAACGGAAAGTCAAAATAACCTTAATTTTAGCACATGTGCAACACAATAACAATAATGGACTAGCTACAAATCCTAAAATGTTTATCCTTTAGACGTTATAAGAGTTTTTTTTTGTAATGAACGAAAAGTCAAAATAACCTTAATTTTAGCACATGTGCAACACAATAACAATAATGGACTAGCTACAAATCCTAAAATGTTTATCCTTTAGACGTTATAAGAGTTTTTTTTTGTAATGAACGAAAAGTCAAAATAACCTTAATTTTAGCACATGTGCAACGCAATAACAATAATGGACTAGCTACAAATCCTAAAATGTTTATCCTTTAGACGTTATAAGAGTTTTTTTTATAATGAACGAAAAGTCAAAATAACCTTAATTTTAGCACATGTGCAACACAATAACAATAATGGACTAGCTACAAATCCTAAAATGTTTATCCTTTAGACGTTATAAGAGTTTTTTTTGTAATGAACGAAAAGTCAAAATAACCTTAATTTTAGCACATGTGCAACACAATAACAATAATGGACTAGCTACAAATCCTAAAATGTTTATCCTTTAGACGTTATAAGAGTTTTTTTTTGTAATGAACGAAAAGTCAAAATAACCTTAATTTTAGCACATGTGCAACACAATAACAATAATGGACTAGCTACAAATCCTAAAATGTTTATCCTTTAGACGTTATAAGAGTTTTTTTTGTAATGAACGAAAAGTCAAAATAACCTTAATTTTAGCACATGTGCAACACAATAACAATAATGGACTAGCTACAAATCCTAAAATGTTTATCCTTTAGACGTTATAAGAGTTTTTTTTTGTAATGAACGAAAAGTCAAAATAACCTTAATTTTAGCACATGTGCAACACAATAACAATAATGGACTAGCTACAAATCCTAAAATGTTTATCCTTTAGACGTTATAAGAGTTTTTTTTTGTAATGAACGAAAAGTCAAAATAACCTTAATTTTAGCACATGTGCAACACAATAACAATAATGGACTAGCTACAAATCCTAAAATGTTTATCCTTTAGACGTTATAAGAGTTTTTTTTTGTAATGAACG
>OY288111.1:8757578-8861054 GCA_958431115.1 Syrphus vitripennis | reverse complement strand
GCTACCGATTGGACACAGTTTATTTTTTGAAAGTAAAAGAATAAAGTTCGTGTAAAGTGTTGTGCCAGTGATTAATAAAAGTGATTTCAATTGAAGTAAAGTGTGTTTTATTTTAAATGTAATAAGAAGAAGTTAAGAAAAAAAGTAAATAAGTTTTTATTGCGAACCCTTAGCAGAATATTACATTGGTGTTAGAAGTGGAATAAAAACTTATGTTGTCTGTGCATTCAAATAATTTGTGGTGACAAAAAAAAAAAAAATATATATACGTGTGTGTGTGGTTTGATAAAACAAAGACAAAAAGTGACTGTGATTAAAGAAGAAAAATAAAAGCAAAATGGGTAAGACAGTAATTGAATTGAATTGTGTTGAACTTAAGGCAGAGCTGAATAAACGAGGCCTTCCTACTGCTGGAAGAAAAGCTGACCTCATAATTCGTCTGCAAGAGGATTTAAGTCAACGCGGAGAAGACCCAGCCACATTCCTATTCGAAATAGAAATGCCTGAAGAACAAGTAAGTACTGGTGTCGACTTGTCGGCAATGATGGCACTTCTCATTGGCAAGCTCGAAGAACAACGTACAGAACAAACAAATCTTCTCGAAGAACAACGTACAGAACAAAAGAACCAACTAGAACAAATGGAAAAACAACAAAAGAACCTTTTAGAAGAACAGAAGACTCTCATCGAAGGTAAGCTTGATGCTTTTGAGAGCAAGTTCGTTACTATTGATGGACGCTTTTATTGCTTCGAAAAACATTTTTCAAAACTCGAGAGCGTTCAAGAAAAATTCGAAGGTAAAATACAAAGTATTGCCGACGAATTAGACAAAGTTCGAAAAATTAAGATTAGAGAAAGTGTTTGCGATTACCCAAGGAAGAAGGAAATACATCCACCGACTTTTGACGGGCAAACTTCTTGGTCGATCTACAAGAAACAGTTTGAGGCAGCCGCAGCGACGAACGGCTGGGACGAAGAAGACAAATTTATAGCTCTAACGGTTGCCCTCAGAGGATCTGCTGCTGAACTGCTGCAAACCATTCCAGCAGATAAGAATGGTAACTTCAGTGCTCTTGTTCAGGCCATAGACAAACGCTTTGGAGATGGTCATATGCAAGAAGTCTTCCGCGTCCAACTGAATACTAGAGTCCAGAAAAGAGGAGAAACTCTGCAGCAACTTCAAGCGGATATTGAACGGTTGCGCATCTCGCATATCCAGCTGCAGGGGATGAAATCGTCAACCAACTTGCAACAGCCTTCATCCGTGCTGTATCTGACATTAACCTACAGCGAGCAATTCGAACTGCTGGAAAACGTACGCTTCCTGAAGCTTTAGCGTTTGCTCTGACTATGGAAGCGGCAGAACAAGCTTCCCAAGGAGTTCATGGAGTCAGAGAAGTCGAAGTTGAAGAATGCTCTTGTCAGAAAATCGCATTCCAAAGAAGCCAGCGTGAAGGACTTGCTCGATGCTGGAATTGTAACAAAACCGGACATCTCCAGCGGCAGTGCAGATTAGCAGCGAGAAGAGCTGCATGCCAACATTGTGGAAGCAGAACCAACTTCGAGGGGCAGAAGCTGGTTTCTGGTATCGATGGCCCCAGAAACACTATCCAAGTCTCACAGACTAAACGAGACAACAAAAGTCTGACAGTGGAGGCAATAATAAACAATAAGGAACACGTGGCTACAATCGACACCGGTGCCACCGCCTCCATTGTACGAAGAGACTTGGTCAAGATGTCTTGGCTACAAAACACCAATAGCTACCGTCTGAAGACAGCCACAGGAGAGGCAGCAAAAGTGTGTAGAATACTTTATTCGAAAGTAGTCCGTAAAGTTTTTACTCGTACTGTGTTTTACTGGCACACTCGTATATTAACTTCAGTATGTTACATATAGAAAACGTTAATCTCATTCGTCATTGGGCCATTTTGATCGAATGATCCAACCGCAACTTATAATCTAAGGTTTCCTTAAGAAATGTATTATTGCATAAAATTATTCAATAAAGATCTTTCTAAGTATCAAAGTCGTTGCGTTGTTTATTTGATTTGAAATTCCTCTATAAGTAATCAGAAGTGGGATAAGTATTTTGTGAAAATAAAAGTAAAATCGTTGTCTGCTCTGTCATCGGAATAAATTTTGCTTCTTTTTTCTCTCACAAAAAAAAAAAAATCCTATATAAACTTAATATGAGCACCACGTGTACCAATTTCTTAAATGGAGCAACAATCGTGATTTTAAAAAGAACAGAGTTGAGGTTGGAGTGCGAGATTTTACAGATAATGATCTGCGAAAGCTCATACAAGAGAATTCGAGGGAATCCACCGCTGAGTCTGGTGATGAACAGTGTTCTGATGCTGGAGGCAATGACAAGGAGCAACGTTCGGAGGAAAATATTTTGGACGAAGAATTAGAAAAACTTCGTCGGATCTTCAAAAAGAAAGAAGAAATTAATAAACTCCAAAAACAGCTTCAAGAGTTTCAATTAGAGGAGTCTGTAACCAGTACGAGATCGACTGCGATGTGTTTCAGAGATATTGAAGACTCCATACCCGCTTTTACTGGTGACGACAATGTACCTGTTCAACGCTGGGTAGAACAATTTGAAGAATATTCTGAAATCTTAGGCCTGGACGAAAGAAGTAAATTTCTCTATGGAAAACGGCTTTTAACAGGTACAGCAAAGTTATACATCAGAACAGTTATACCAAAAAGTTGGCGAGATATGAAATATTATTTGATTTCTGAGTTTAAAAAGAATGTGACTAAGGCAGATGTGTACAGCGATCTTCAAAACAGAAAGAAACGTCGTGATGAGACTTTCCAGCAATATGTACTTTCAATGCTGGAAATAGCTTCACAAAGTGCCATTGAAGAAGAAGACATCATTCAATTTATAATCAAAGGAATCGCAGATGTTGAAACAAATAAGACGATTTTGTATAATGCAAATAGCATCACTGAATTAAAATCAGCCCTACGCAAATATGAGAAGTTAAAGCGCAATTGCCGAGACATCAACTATTCTGATGCCAGACCAGCGAGATCTACAAACAATTTCCATGCACACAACACAACACCAAACCGAGCAAATGTCACTAATCAAGTTTTTAATCGTATCAGTACTCGACCAGCACCTGATAAGAGAGAAATTTCGTGTTTCAAGTGTGGGAAGCTGGGACATATTTCACCAAACTGCTCTGCAAAGAACTCAGTAATGATTGTGAATACGAAAGATCATGCAGAAGAAGAAACAAAATTGGATTTGTCAGCCAGCGTGAACACATGTCGGGAGAGTGAATCATCAAACAACGAATTCGAGAAAAAACTTATTTATAAATTTGTCAGTGATCAAAAGGACTCATCAGCAACACTTTTGACGCTTTTGGACTCAGGGTCCCCAATCAGTTTCGTTCAAGAGAAATTTATACCTCCATCGTTGATATCGACACTAGACTCGAGAGGCCACAATTATGTCGGAGTTAACAATAGCCCATTAGATGTACTGGGAAGTATATGTAGTACTATATCTTATGACAATTCATTAATTAATTTAAAAATGTTAGTAGTTAAGAATAAATTCAATGTCTTATCCTGTAATTCTAGGAAGAGATTTCATGGGAAAAAATGGTTTGGTTCTACAACAACATAATATGAACTTGATAAATGTAATTGATCGAGATCTCCACGTTTCATCTGGCGTTCATGATGTTCCAGCGACAGGTCAAGAAGATGAGCGGATTAGTGCATGTGATGATGTCAACTTTGTTTTCGAGGTTATGAATATTGACGTGAGTTGCAATGTGAGTAAATTAGATCTTAAAATTAATGAACATTTATCTGAGGCTATTAAAGACAACGTTGTTAAGATCGTAACACCAGCTTTCTCTATTTCGAATGTTAATAAACCATGTAATCAATATTTCAAAATGCAAATAGTTTTGTCTAAAGACATCCCCTTTCACTGTCCACCTAGGAGGTTGCCGTATGTGCACAAAATAAAACTACAAAAAATTTTAGACAATTTATTGAAAAAAGGCATTATCCGCGAGTCGTCTTCTTCATTTGCGTCGCCTATAGTACTTGTGCAGAAGAAGAGTGGAGAGCTGAGGTTATGCGTTGATTACCGCGAATTGAATAAAATTACTCTTAGAGACAATTATCCCTTGCCATTGATAGAGGATCACATCGATCGTCTAAAAAATAAAAAATTCTTTACAACTCTCGATTTAAAAGACGGTTTCCATCACGTCGAAATGGCAGAGGAATCAATTAAATACACGTCTTTTACAACACCTCTAGGGCAATTCGAATATATTAGGATGCCATTTGGGCTTAAAAATGGGCCTTCTGTTTTTGAAAGGTTTATAAAGCAAGTATTTAAAGACCTGATTGTACACGGTAAAATTCTTACCTATTTAGATAATTTTTTAATTGCTACAGAGTCCATAGAAGAAAATTTAAGTATTTTAAAGGAAGTTATTGAAGTTTTAGTTCAAAATGGTTTGGATCTCAGGTTGGAAAAGTGTTCATTTTTACAAACAGAAATCCAATACTTAAGATATAAAATAAATGAACATGGAATCAGGCCAAATGATACTAATATCAGTGCCATCAGAAATTTTCCTATTCCCAAGAGTACAAGAGAAGTCCATAGTTACATTGGACTTTGTTCATATTTTCGAAAATTTATAAAGAATTTCTCAAACTTAGCCAAACCTTTATACGACCTTTTGAAGAAAAACGCACCATTTGTTTTTGGTGTGAAAGAAATGGAATCCTTTAATTTATTAAAGAATCTTCTTACATTATCTCCTGTTCTGTCAATATATAGTCCCCACAATGTGACGGAGTTGCATTGTGATGCGAGTAGTGTAGGATTTGGTGCCGTATTACTCCAAAAACAAAACGACAACAAATTCCACCCGGTTTTTTATTTTTCGAAGCGGGCCACGGAGGTTGAAAGTAGATACCACAGCTACGAGCTGGAAACCTTGTCGATAGTTTACGCTTTAAGGAGATTCAAAATTTATCTTATTGGAATACCTTTTAAAATAGTCACCGACTGTCAAGCACTAACACTGACTCTAAAGAAAAAGTCACTTAATCCACGTATTTCTCGTTGGGCCCTAGAACTGCAAAGTTTTGATTACAAGGTAGAGCACCGTAAAGGGAATATGATGAATCACGTTGATGCTCTGAGTAGATCATTTAATATATTGCATGAGAGTAAGAGATATCTAAATATTTTCAGATGATAGATGGTCTTATATATCGAAAAACTAAAGAAAAAGTTCTATTTTATGTCCCTTTAAATATGGAAGACCAGGTAATACGAACTCACCATGAGGCAATGTGTCATTTAGGGGTAGACAAGTGTTTTGAACACCTATCCGGAACCTACTGGTTTCCTAATAATGAAGGATAAAATTAGAAATTATATAAAAACCTGCCTTAAATGCATTTGTTTTGCACCTGACTCGGGAAAAATTCAAGGAGTTTTGCATTCCATACCAAAAGGCAACACGCCCTTTGACACACTGCACATTGACCACCTTGGTCCATTGTCAACTGGGAGCAAAAAACATCTTCTCTGCGTTAAAGATGGATTTACAAAGTTCTTAAAGCTTTACCCAGTTAAGACAACTCAAACTAAAGAGGCCATCATCTGCTTAAAGTCATATTTTGAGAATTATTCAAGGCCAAATCGGATTATTTCCGATCGTGGAACTTGTTTCACGTCAAAGGAATTTTCCGATTTCTTAAATTCAAACAACGTTCATCACATCAAAGTTGCAACTCATTCTCCTCAATCCAATGGCCAAATAGAGCGAATAAATAGAATTCTTGTTCCCATGTTAGCCAAAGAATGTGATCCTAGTTCAACAAGTGGGTGGGATAAGCATATAGCTAAAATAGAGTTTGCCCTAAATAATACATTGAATCGTAGCACAGGTTTTTCACCCAGTACCCTCTTGTTCGGAACGAATCAAAAGGGAGAATTTTGTGATCGCGTAAGAGAATTCTTAAACATAAGGTCGGATTCCAAAAGAGTTGCATTTGATGAGATTAGAAACACCGCTAGTCAAAATATAGAAAGAGGTCAAGATTTAAACAAGAGATATTATGATAAACGCCATAAAAAACCCCATGTGTACAACGAAGGAGACTACATCATGGTCAAAAATATCATAAGCACTCCTGGTATTAATAAGAATTAATCGCAAAATATAGAGGACCTTACGAAATAGAGAAAGTTATCCCTAACGATAGGTACCTAATTAAAGACATTGATGGTTTACAATTAACACGTTTGCCATACAGGGGAGTCTCATCACCTGCTAATATGTGGCCATTTTTGACAAAATCTTGTTTGGAACATGACGAAGACGCAGATGACGTTGGAGATCATGATAAAGACTTTGAAAAATAATACGATTTTAAGAACTACAAACTTTCATTATAAAATGTATATAACCAAACAATTTTTCTCATATTTCGTTATAATCAAATATTCATGCATGTACTGCATGCAACTTAATTAATGTTTTAAAATGTAAATGTATATTCGTATATATGTTCCTATGCATACTTAAATGTATTATCTAGTTTTATAAATTGATAAAAAAAAAAAAATGTAATGTTTTATTTCAAATTATCACAAGAAAAAGAAATTATAAACGAAAAATATATTTTCTCAAATTTTATTACTTTTCATAATTGCAAATGTTCAATATTTATTAAGAGATAATCAGTTTTATTTGTTAAAGTATTGACTGTTCATAATCTGTTAAAATGTCAAAGAAAAAGACATTATCGTAATGTTTGGGAACTCTTATATTATTAACCCGAAAAGAAATGTAATCGGGGCGATTACTCGATCAAGCTGGCCGAACTGTAGAATACTTTATTTGAAAGTAGTCCGTAAAGTTTTCACTCGTACTGTGTTTTACTGGCACACTCGTATATTAACTTCATTACGTTACATATAGAAAACGTTAATCTCATTCGTCATTGGGCCATTTTGATCGAATGATCCAACCGCAACTTATAATCCAAGGTTTCCTTAAGAAATGTATTATTGCATAAAATTATTCAATAAAGATCTCTCTAAGTATCCAAGTCGTTGCGTTGTTTATTTGATTTGAAATTCCTCTATAAGTGTATGGTGAGGTTCGTCTTATAATCCGGTTGGCAGAACTAGAGTTTTCGCACCTATTCCTGGTAGCGGATATATGTGACGAGTGCATCGTTGGAATCGACTTCATGAAGGAGCATGGAATAATTTTGGATATCGGTAAACAAGTTCTTAAGTACCAAATTGTGGAGATTCCGATGGTCTATGCCAACGAAAACTCAACAATTATCAGGACCGTCATCGAAAAAGACATTTGTTTGCCTGCTTCTTCGGAAGTATTCGTGTGGATGAAATTAAAGGGCGACTTTAGAAGCCATCAAAACCTCATGGTGGAACCATATGCGGAACAACGTTCCCAAAACATCATGGCAGGGAAGACTCTGGTGGTACTGAACATCAAACCGTACGAAATTAAACTCAAGAAGGGAGAAGTAGTTGGGCAATGTGAACCTGTATCCTCGATTACTAAGATCACCGAAGCTGAAACAAAGAGGCCCCTGAGCTTTGATAGACTAAAATACCAAATTCTGAAGTCATCAAGTCTGAGTCAACATCAGCTTAATGTTGCTGGAGATCTTCTTCATGAGTATGCTGATATATTCTTTTCACCCAACGGACAATATGGTCGAACACAACTAGTACGGCATCGAATTGATACAGGAGATGCAAGACCAAATCGCCAACCAGCAAGACGTCTCCCTCTAGCAAAACAAACTGAAGTTGAAGAAATGATATCGACAATGAAGAAAGATGGGGTAATCGAAAATTCTAAAAGCCCTTGGGCATCACCAGTCGTTCTTGTCAAAAAGAAGGATGGAAGCACTCGATTTTGTGTAGCTACCCTCTACCCAGAATCAGCGACACCTTAGACGCGATGGAAGGAGCCCAATGGTTTTCAACTTTGGATTTGAAGAGCGGTTATTGGCAAGTCGAAATTCACCCAGAAGATCGGGAAAAGACGGCGTTCTCCACAGGAAACGGTCTGTGGCAGTTTAATGTGATGCCATTCGGACTATGCAACGCTCCAGCAACTTTTGAGCATTTGATGGAGTGCGTTCTACATGGACTAACATGGAAATCTTGCCTGGTCTACCTGGACGATGTCATCGTGTACGGAAAAACATTTGACGAACATTGTAAAAACCTTAAAGCCGTATTCCAGAGGCTTCGAGAGGCACATTTAAAGTTAAATCCTAAGAAATGTTGGTTTTTTTTCAAGACCTAAGTTAAATATTTGGGACATATCATCTCATCCCAAGGAGTAAAAACTGATCCTGAGAAAGTTGACACTGTAAAGAATTGGCCAACGCCTCAGGACAAACATCAACTCCGGAGCTTTCTTGGTCTGGCCACATATTATCGGCGTTTCGTGAAGGATTTTGCTAGGATAGCCAAAAGCTTGCATCACCTTACTGAAAAGGGAAAGCCGTTCAAATAGTCAGGTGAATGCGAGAAAAGCTTTCAAGAGTTGAAACTGCGTTTATGTAATGCACTTGTACTGGCCAATCCAACTCCAGGAAAACCTTTCATCATCGAACCAGAAGGTCAAGTAGCAAGATAGATCGAGAGGTTGCAGACGTATGACTATGAGATTCAACATCGACGAGGAAAGCTGCATTCAAATGCTGACGCGCTATCCAGGCGACCGTGTAAACCAGACTGTAAGCATTGCTAACGCCAAGAAGAAAAGGAAATGGGCATCGTCCAACGAACAAGAGCTGATCCCATTTACTGCTGGAACAACGAAGAACTCAGAACGGCCCAACAAGAAGATCCGAATATCGAATCCATTCTTGCCTGGAAAGAACACCAAGAGAAACCAGAATGGTGTGATATCTCCAACCGAAGTCCGGGAAGGGGTATTAAGGCGTAAGTGGGAATCAGCAGACGGTAAATCTTATGTGATGCAGCTAGTCGTACCTCGGTCAAAGGTTAACGACGTACTTCAAGAGATGCATGATGGAACTTCTGGAGGTCATTTAGGAGTGAATAAGATGCTGGAAAAGGTACTACAACGATTCTACTGGCTACACGCAAGAGATGACGTCGAAAGATGGTGCCGAAAATGTGATACTTGTGCTGCTAGCAAGGGACCAGGTAGGAAAATTCAAAGTAAAATGCAGCAGTATAATGTGGGCACACCTTTTGAGAGAATCGCAATAGATGTCGCGGGTCCTTTTCCTCAAACTAACAACGGAAACCGATACATTCTTGTAGTCATGGACTATTTTAGCAAGTGGCCTGAAGCATTTGCCATCCCAAACCAAGAAACCAAAACAGTTGTGGATCAAATTGTCTTCAATTGGGTGAGCAGGTTCGGTGTTCCCATGGAGCTTCATTCTGACCAAGGAAGGAACTTCGAATCTAAAGTCTTTCAGGAAGTTTGCTCGCTCCTTGGCATTAAAAAGACAAGAACAACACCGCTCCATCCACAATCTGATGGGATGGTTAAACGATTCAACAGAACCCTTAAAGAACATCTGTCGAAGGTTGTCGGCGACTACCAACGAGACTGGGACCGACATATCCCATTGTTCCTTATGGCATATCGAAGTGCAACCCATAGCTCGACAGGAAAAACACCATCGGAAATCCTGTTCGGATCAACTATACGGCTGCCAAGTGAAGTGAAATTTGGTTGTCATCCAAATGAGTCACAGGGAACAGAGGAATATGTGGATGACCTCAAGAAAAGGCTTATTGACATTCATCAACAAACAAGGACAAATATAAAATTGTCTAGTGATCGGATGAAAACAAGATACGACGCAAGAGCGACAGCACGGGGATTTCAAGAAGGAGACCTTGTGTGGTTTTACAATCCTCATCGACAAAAGGGGCTATCACCAAAACTCCAACAAAACTGGGAGGGCCCATATACTGTGGTGAAAAGAATCAATTATGTGGTTTACCGTATACAAAGAGGCGTAAGAGGCAAACTAAAAGTAGTTCACGCTGACCGGTTACATCGATATAACGGTGAAAGAAGTGATGAAATTGTTCGGGACGATCAATTCTAAGAGGGGGGCAATGTAACGAAGATTAGTTAACTACTTTTGAATCATAATATAACGACTTTTACATTCGAACTATATCGATTCTTGAATGCGATGACATCTGGTATACAGTTTATTTTTGAAAGTGAAAGAATAAAGTTCGTGTAAAGTGTTGTGCCAGTGATTAATAAAAGTGATTTCAATAGAAGTAAAGCGTGTTTTATTTTAAATGTAATAAGAAGTTAAGAAATAAAGTAAATAAGTTTTTATTGCGAACCCTTAGCAGAATATTACAATATTTTCTTACAGCACATCCGACATCCGTGCATCCAAATACCCAATACCCATCCATCAATTTGTCATCGATCACACAGCATCCAAACAATAGAATACACATGCAAGCACCCACGCAAATACGGGAGCGTATCGAATTCCCAGTTTTTATAATCCCGTTTTGCAAAAATCCCGAAAAAAAGTTTTAAAATCCCGATTTTTGGAAATCCCGTCTTCTAAAATCCCGATCTATTATAATCCCGCTTTTTAAAATCCCGCCAAACATGTTATTTGCAATTCATATCCATTATCCATGTAACTTAATTTATTGTTGTTTATAGTCTTTTATTATTATGTAAAGATAAAAAGAAAATACGTCATTATGTTTTTGGTTTGCACTGTATAAATGTACTACTTTTTTGAAAATTAGCAAAGCAGTTTATTTGCGCTGTATCGCACACAATGTTCAGTTGAACTAATAAGAAATACTGCAAAATGTTATGTTATTTTTTGTTATTAATTTTTTAATTATCAGAAGCTTTTATTTTTTTTTTTGTTTTTAGATATTCTATATTAGATATCTTATCTTGATATTGTATTATTTGTTATACGTTTAAATAAAATGCATTTTTTTAAATCACATCATTTATTACGGGATAAAAAGCGGGTTTTTAAGAAAGCGGGATTATAAAAAAACAGGATTATAAAAAGCGAGATTAAAGAAGCGAGATTTTAAAAAACGGGATTATAAAAAGCGGGATATCGTACCCAACACCTTTTTAGAGAAATACTTGAAAAAAACTCAGAAGTTTGTGTATTTTAAAGTATCTTTGTCAGTTTAACTCATTAAAACTTAAAAAAAAATGCCGGAGCTTCTATTATAGTGGAGTGTGCTTTTTCCACTTGTCCATTTGAGGTACTGTGTTTGGGATCACACTATCACAGAAATATATTTTAATTCCCAATCCTTGCATCAAAGTTTTGAATTGACGTGTTGAAAAACCTGGTTCATTCTACACATAAATTTTTAGCTTCTGGAAAGCTTTGTAAAAGTTCTAAGAGTTTTTCATCTAATTTTGTTCTGTCGTCGAATAGTTTAATAACTAAGAATCTCGAATATGAATCAATGCAAGTTAAGAATTTTAGATTTGCTCCCCCTCTTTCTTAGCAATTGGAGCCTCTCCAATTGGAGGTTTAAAAGGATGTCGCTCGTATTTATTTCGGTTACATATTTCACAATTTCTAACGTATTCTTCAAATTGTTTGGTCATTCGTGGCCAATAATATGACGTATAGATTTGTTTTAAATTTTCTTGATAACTACGATGTGCTCTTATATGAGTTTGTTCTATAATTATTTTTTGGTCTTCTTCATTTGTGAAATCAATGGGGAAGTTCTTTGTATAAAGGAAATTATTACTAAATGTTTCTTTTATTTTTTGTCTTCGTCTTGATGGTCAGAAATCTGATTAAGATATTTTTTAGATAAAGCATCGGCAACTAGTATATTTGTAGATCCTGGCTAATATATAAATTTGGGAAAGAACTTCTCAATGAATGCGTGCCGTCGTTTCATTTTTGCATTTCGGTTCCTTATAGATACCGCAAATGTTAAAGGTTGATGATCCGTATGGATCTCTAGGTCAGAAACTCCGTAAAGGTAATTTCTTAAATTTTTCAATGACCACACAATAGTGCATAATACTTTTTCATTAGTAGCGTAGGTTTGTTCCGTCTTGTTTAAAGTCTTAGAAATGAAGGTAATAGGTTTTTCTTCTTGAGTTAATACGCCTGCTATAGCTTTATTGGAAGCGTCAGTCGTTAATAATTATAAACTTTTTATTAAAGTCTGGTTGTATTAATTCCATTTGGTTTATTTTATAGTATTATAACCAACTTTATAACCCAAAAATTCTGTTTCCTTTTTGTAAAATTTTGATTTCTCTAAAGAAATGTTCATATTAGCATTTTTTAATATAGCTACTTATAATTTTATTTAGATGTATAGTATGTTCACTTATGTATTATCGTCCATATATAAATGACATACTTTTCCTATATGTTCTTGCAAAATATCATCCATCGCTCTTTGGAAGATACTTGGCACATTTTTTAAGCCAAAGGGCATTCGCTAAAATTCATCATCATCATCGTCGGCTCGACAACCGGGGTCTGGCCTCCTTCAACAAGTCTCTCCACCTATCCTGGTCTTGAGCCGACGCCATCCAGTTGCGCACCCCAAGGCTTCGGGCGTCCTGGTCTACGCCATCTCTCCAGCGCAAGCATGGTCTACCACGCTGCCGTCTACCATAGAATGTACCACAAAGGACTTTCCGAGCAGGTTCCTCTTCACTCATGCGAGCTAGGTGCCCTGCCCACCGGAGTCTACCGAGCTTAATTTTTGTCACTATGTCTGCTTCAAGGTAGATTGCGTACAATTCATGAATCGTCCTTCCTCACATATGGGGCCAACAATTCTCCTTAAGACTTTTCTCTCGAACGCGGCTAAGAGGTCGGAGTGTCTTTTGCTAAGCACCCAAGTCTCGGATCCATACGTGAGTACTGGCAGGACCATGGTCCTGTACAGCAGCAGTTTTGAAGTTATGGTGAGATTTCTGAATTTGAAGAGCTTTGACAGACTATAGTAGGCTTTGTTGGAATTGAGCAGCCGCGGCTAGCCGTCCGCGCATTTCTTCTTCTATATTATTATCGGCTGCTACTATTGACCCAAGGTATTTAAATGATTGCACCACTTCAAATTCGTGCTCCGCTACCTTGAATGTTTGACCAACTGTTGTTCTCGCATTCGACGCCACCATGTACTTTGTTTTACCTTCACTAATGTGCAGCCCCAGATTTTGTGTCGCCTGCTCGATCTGGATGAAGGAATCGTGTACAGCTTGTTCGGTTCTTCCGATGATGTCAATGTCGTCTGCGTAAGCCAGTATCTGGCTGGACCTGTTGACGATGGTCCCTCTTGTTGCCGTGCCAGAGTCACGGATTGCTTTCTCCAACGCCAGGTTGAAGAGGAGGCAGGCCAAACCATCCCCTTGTCGGAGTCCATTAAAGATGTTGATTGGTCATGGCTTTATAAAGTTCTACCCTGGCTATGCTATCATAGGCGGCCGTAAAGTCTATAAACAGATGGTATGTTGGGATGTTAAATTCTAGACATTTTTCCATCGCCTATCGCGTATGGGGCTATCCGTTCTTGTAGGATAGAGGAGGGTATCTTATAGGCGGTACTCAACAACGTGATACCTCTATAATTGCTGCACGTTGTGACATCTCCTTTCTTATGTATGGGGCAAATTATACCTTTTCGACAGTCTTCTGGCATTTCTTCCTGCTCCCATACGTGCACTAGAATATCATGAATTGCTTGGCGTAAGGCTGGCCCGCCGTGGTGGAATAGTTCGGCTGGTATGCCATCGGCTCCCGGGGCTTTGTTTTTCTTAAGCCGGGCTATAGCCTTCTCAACCTCTTCTATGCTTGGTGGCGGTAACATAGGATATTCTTCTTGAAGTAGTGGAGCCTCTACTTCTGCAGTGAGCTGACCATTTAGCAATTCATTAAAGTACACTTCCCATCGCTCCAGTATGCTTTGGGGATCGGTGATCAGATTTCCCTCTCCGTCCTTGCAGTAAGTGCAGCGGGGTGTGTACTGCGTCATGTTTCGGGGACGGATTGGTAGAACTTCCCCGCCTGGTGCGGACCTCGCTCTCGGCTTCTTTCTAAATCACAGATGATGTTTTTCTCCCAGGCTGATTTTTTCTGTCTGTGAAGCCGTTTTTCTATTCTTTATATTCATCTTCGCGTGCCCGCGTTCTATGAGATTGTTGCATTGCTCGGTACGCAACATTCTTACGTTCAGTCGCTAACTTGCATTCATCATCAAACCAGTCGTTCCGACTTCTACGACTGCTGCCTAAGATGGAGTTGGCAGTACTAATGACAGTGTTCTTAAGGCGTGTCCACTTTTCGCCCAGCATACTGGCTCCAGGACTTACTCTCCCTGGATCGAGTTGTTCTAGGGCGAGTCCTAACGCATGTCCAAAGGTGTTACTGGTGTTTTCGTTGTGCAGTGCAGCCGTGTTGATTCGAACCTGATCGGCGGATGCAATACGTCTTCGCAAGGCAATCCGCCCTCGGAAAACCATACCAACAAGATAGTGATCCGAGTCGATATTGGCACCTCGGTACGTTCGTACCGTCATCAAGTTCGAGTAGTGGCGACGGTCTATCAACACGTGGTCAATTTGGTTACGAGTGACTCCATCAGGTGATACCCACATGGCTTTGTAGATATCATTGGTACTCGCAACGACCATGTTTTTCGATGCTGCCAATTCTAGGACTTGAAGTCCATTGTCATTAGTGTTCTCATGCAAACTATGGGTGCCTGCGTAATGCCTGAATACCGGCTCCCGACCTATTTTTGCCTTCAAATCCCCAAGGATGATTTTAACATCATACCTTGGACAGGCATTGAGGGCCCTCTCGACTTGTTCGTAGTAAGTCTCTTTTTCTTCGTCTGAGGACTCCTCTGTAGGTCCGTGAACGTTAATGAGGCTGATGTTCTGAAATTTGCCTCGCACGCGAAGGGTGCATAGCCTTTCGCTTATAGCGTTAAAGCCGATGACGGTAGACTTCATTTTTTCGCTGACCAGGAAGCCTACCCCGAGCACATGGTGTTTTGTATGACAGCTGTAATATAAGTCATATTCTTTCTTCTGTAAAACACCATTCCCTGTCCATCTAATTTCTTGCAGTGCTGTTATGTCAGCTTTATATTTTGACAGGGTATCGGCTAGCTGCTGAGCAGCTCGAGCTCTATAGAGCGATCGTACGTTCTATAAGAAAATTCGTAAATCGTTGTTCCGTTTTCGTTGCAAGGGTTGTCGTCGTGAGATCAGTCCGTTTCCGAGGCTTGTTGACGGTCTCGTAATTCTTTTAGTTTTACGTAATTCTTTTAGGGAATTAGCCTGTTGCCAACCTGTGGAACTAGCCTGATCATATTTGCAAAACCTTTTTAAAGGATTGTTTCTAGCGGCCGCCGCGAAGAGGCTATGATCACACTTCCACCAGTCCCGAACAGTTACGGCACGTGCATGTTTTCGTATACTACATGTTATTCCCCCTATTCGGCTGATGGCTGACCGCTAAAATTCACACTTGCCTAATAATGGCACACTGAAGGCAGTTTTTTCTGTATCAGATTCTTTCATCTGTATTTGATGAAAACCTGACTCTAAATCTATCGTAGAGAAATATTCTGATTTCCCTAAATCACGTTGCTTTCTGGAATAGGAAATCTATCTGATATCGTATTTTCATTTAGTTTTTTTATAATCGATAACCAATCTTAATTTTTGAGTACCGTCTTCGTTTATACCTTCTTTTTTTTTGGTACAACACAAATTGGTGAATTATAAGGGCTTTTGCTTTGCCTTATAATTCCTGCGTTTAATAAATCTTTAATTTCATTGTTTACAATTGTATTCTCTGACAGTGGGTACGGATATTGTCTGCTCCATATAGAAGTATCGACTGTAGTCCTAATTTCTGCCTTTACATCCCTTCGGAGAAGAGAATTTAAATTAGTATTGGAATGTATCCTTTAAATCTTATTTATAATAGATCTTTTTAATTCCTCAATATTTCCATTATTCTTTGTTTCTTTAACTAATGTTACTTCGGAATCTCCTGATTCAATTGTATTATTTATTTCTTGTATTTTTTCTGTAAAGAAGATTTTTTCTCTTCTATTATTATTATATATGAAAACACCATCTTTTATTAGAAAAACGTATAGCCTATTAATAAATCACTTTCTTAATTTTCTATCTCATAGAATATTACGTCTCTATCCAATATATATACTTCATAATAAAGAGTAATTATGGAATACCCATTTATTGTACGAATTGTTTTATTTATTGTTAATTTTTTTCTTTCTTGTAGAACATTAGGTCTACAATAGCAACTAGTGGCTCCCGTATCAATTAAAATTTTTAGTTGCTTGTCCGACAGGTAACTGATGATGAACGGCAATTGGCACGGTGATCGCCTAAAAAAGCATCCTCATTAATGTTATTAATCCCATACACATACCTTTCCATACACCTTTCCCTTCCCATCCCTATCCATCACGCCCGCGCTGTGTTGAAAAACATATAAAGGGTACACCATCCCCTTGAGCGCGCGAAAATTATATAAAAAAAAAATCCTTTGGTTTTTAACCGGGGGTTGAGCACTATGGCCTTTTATCCACATTTGGGTTCCTTTGATTATTATAGTTGTTTCTAAAGGGATTATATCTATTTCCCATCATATTATTATTACTGTTAGCATTGTTATTGTTATTATTTTGATTATAAGATCGCCAGTAATTATTATTAAAGTTTTGCCTTTTGGTAAAGCATCCTAATATTGGAACTACCAACTTTATGCGGATGGTTGTTGATTTTGGTGTCGGTTATGATTTGGATTTGGTTCCCAGACCGATCTTTTATAGGAAACCTCCGCATATGTCCGCATATGCGAAGTCAAGACGACTTAAAATCGCATACAAATTTAGAACCGTTCCATGGTTCGTTAATGTATCATTTGCGTTTTTAATAATTTTATTAAGTAAAATTGTCAAAGCAGCAAAGTACTTTCGGCTTCCTCTCGTGAGAGAGTCATACAGTTATTAGCCGCTTCTCGCCAGATTACATAAGTATTTTCATCTCCTGTGAATTCTGGTAATGATTTAATCACATCGAGTGATTCTACACAATTTATATTTCCATTTATTGTTTCAGCGACATGTTCCGTTACTTTGCAATCTGTAGTTAGGATAGAAAGTTGATTTTTTATTTTCTTAATTTCATCTTTCAAAGTAGCCATGTTTGAGGATGCAATGCATGAAATAACTTCTTCATTAGAAGTTTCCATTTTACTTAATTTTTCTATTAAATCCTCCAGTTTTTATTAATATTTTTTCATATATTTTTATTTTTTTATTGTTTTCATTTAAATAATTCCTTAAAATTTATTTGTTAATATTTTGTTCACTTCATTAAATGAAGCTGAAGATCGCTGCAACCGAAGTTGTTTTTTCATTTAGAGTTGCAGCTCTCGAAAAGTATCAATGATATTGGAAAATTTTAAACACCAAAATGTTGGGCACAAAATTTCCCAGGGGCGATGTCCGCTACTTTTTAAAAATTTTATCCCGTTATATTTGTTTTTTATGGGTTTTAAAACTTTTCAGATTATTTTTTTGTTTAGACGTGCAGATAGAATAAACTAACGGTAAAAATAAAAAAACAAAAATTGTATCGTGAAGAGCGTCTTTTACTCTAGAGGCGATGTTCCTTACTTTTTTTTTTTTTTTACTAAGCGTTTTTAACCATGAAACATAAAAACAAAACTCACAAAACTTTATACCGTTATAACTTCGGATCACCTAACGGTACCAAAAAAAAAAAGTACATAGAAAAATTAGATTTTTTCAACTCTAGAGGCGATGTTTTTTATTTTTTTTAAATTCATGTTCTAAAGCCATTAATTTGCATAACAACATTTTATAATAAATATAATAATAATAATAATAATAATTAATATAATATAACTACGAACCTAGATCAAACGAGATGGTGATCGTTTCACAGCAAAACTCCTTTGGAAAAACGAAAATAGAATGCTGCCAAATAATGAAGCTATGGCGTGCCGAAGGTTGTGCTGCTTTAAAAGAAAGCTTCAGAGAGATACAGATCTAGCCAAACAAGTTGATAGCCATATTGTGAACATGCAATACATACGTAAACTCCAAAAGAATGAATTACAGTTATTGATTATCAGCGAGAGAAAACCTATCGATTTTCGCCTTCAAGAATCCGAACAAACCAAAGAAGATAAGAATGGTCTGGGACGCTGCAGCGGAATGCGATGGTGTTTCCTTAAACGGATGTCTTGACAAAGGTCATGATCTTTTGACGTCGTTGAAGGATTTTCTTTTCAATTTTAGAATTGAAAAAGTTGGAGTCTGTGGTGACATTTGTGAAATGTTTCACAGAATAGACGTCGATGAAAAAGACCAATAATCCCAACGATTCCTCTGACGAAATTGAGAAACAAATCATCACCCAGATGTGTACATCCTAAGAGTTATGAGCTTTGGAGCTATCTGCTCACTGTCAACCGCTCAGTACGTAAAGAACGCAAACACAAAGGAACACAGCCAACAATATCCGAGAGCGGTGAAGTCAATATTTCAAAGACAATATGTGGAAGATATGCTGGACAGCGTTAACTCCATCGAAGAAGCTATCAATCTTGCAAAAAAAAGTTCGAGAAATCCATAGACATGCTAATTTTCACAACCGAAACTGGGTTTCAAATTAAAAAGAAGTTATCAACGCCTTAGAAAAAGTTGGCACTGCAGATACCTTTTGTAAAGCCGAATAAACAGTGGAATAAGTTGTGGAAGCAGAAAAGGTTCTGGAATGTGGTGGCCGACCAGTAGCGATTCTTTTACATTCAACCTTAAGTATACAAATGCAAGCGGAGAGGTTCTAGGGGAAGAGAAAATGCCTATCCAAAGAGACAACTGTTAAGGGTTCTGATGTCAATCTTTGACCCACTGGGGTTTTTGAACTTCTATACTGTCTATATGAAGACGTTGCTACAAGTTATTTGGACAACCGGCATCTGATAGGATGAAACCATACCGCAAGAATTCTCAGAGGCATGGAGCAGATGGTTGATGAGTGCCAATGTATTTCGTTTTCGCTAACAGTAACTCATGTAAAATAGAACTACACATTTTTGTGTAGGCTGCGCTGGCGAGAAGGCCTACGGTGCAGTGGTATACTTCAGGAGAGAATCAAAAATTGGAATTGAAGTAGTGCTGGTCTGCTCCAAGACTAAGGTGGCCCCTCCGACCTATTTCGATACCTCGTATGAAACTTCTGGTAGCTGTCCAAGGATCTCGCTTTGAAAGTTCGTACGGATCCAAGGTCGTATAAACAGTTTGTTATGTTTCACGTAGGTGAAATTGAAGAATTTTGGGTTAAACTCGTCATTTGTAAAAAACATGAGGAATAAAACATCTTCCTCGGTCCCAACACTAGTTGTCAATGACACTTCCTTCGTTAGCTCTCTCGAGAAGGCTAACTTATTTGTTAGGCAGTTCGCCGCCAACTCTACGCTGTCTGATAGTGTCATGACTCCCCTAGTTCTTGAGCGCGTAAATGATTCTATGGGACAAATCTTCTTTCGTACTCGTACTGTGGCGAGAGTCCTAAAAGATCTCAACATTCATAAATCTGCTGGTCCGGATGGTATTCCCGCCATTGTTCTGAAGAGGTGTTCTTCCACGCTGGCAAAGCCCCTGAGTAAGCTTTTCCATCTATCCTATTCTTCTGGGCTTGTTCCGAGCAGTTGGAAAACAGCATTTGTCTAGCCTATCCCTAAAATTTTTACCGTTAGTTTCGTCTATTTGCACGTCTAAACAAAAAAATAATCTGAAAAGTTTTAAAATCCATAAAAAACAAAAATATAACGGGAAAAATTTTTAAAAAGTAGCGGACATCGCCCCTGGGAAATTTTGTGCCCAACATTTTTGTGTTTAAAATTTTCCAATATCATTGATACTTTTCGAGAGCTGCAACTCTAAATGAAAAAAACAACTTCGGTTGCAGCGATCTTCAGCTTCATTTCATTAATTCTACAATTGGTTTTTTTATTTTATTAAAATAATAATATGTTAATAATTCTGAAAATATGAAACTTTTTGTCCTCTCGTTTGTTTTTTGAATTTCTTATAAATATGATATTTTATGTTCTTCTCTACATTTATACCATTAATTGTTTTATTCAATTAATAAAAAATTTTATAAAAATATCAGTTGAATGAAATAATTTAACTATTCACAAAGATGTAATGAGTAACCATTATTATTTTCAAACACTTCTAAAGGATGTCCCAACAAGAAGCCATCAAGATGGACATGTGCCTCGTCACTAGAGATGATTTTATCGGCAAAATTAGCATTTTCATGTTGTCTCTCCAATACCCAATTAGCGGCGGCCATCTGCCAGATGTGTTGTCTACTTTACGATATAATAAAGAATTCGCGATTTTTTTTTTCAATATCTGCGTTTTATTTAAAACTAGCTGACCCGGTGAACTCTGTTCCGCCTTAAAGGCTATAAATAAGCAGATTTTCGAATTTATTAAGTTAATTTTTTTATTAGAAAAAAAAATGAAGTACATTAATCATTTTTTATTGTTTCTGCATTTTAGTACATAGGTTGCTCTTCACTTAACTACCTTGTGATAGACGATATTTTTTGTTTTATTATCAGGCGCAAAAAACAAACAACGCAGATAGTCTTCCGACCCGTGAACATGCCACATAATTGACCATGGGAAAAACATGGATGTTCTAGATTCAAACCACAAACTTTTAAGGATTGGCCTTGTGATTTGTTGATGGTCATGGCAAATGCAAGACGGATCGGAAATTGAAGTCTTTTAAATTCAAACGGCAAATCGGTTGGGATCATCGGAATCCTCGGAATGAGAACTTCCTCACCTTTGAATTTTCCTTTCAGTATCGTCACGTAAATTACATTGTTAATCAATTTTCTAACCAACAAACGCGTACCATTGCACAGTTTTGGTTGGTTTATGTTTCGAAGCATGATTACTACCGAGCCAACCTTAAGGCGTAAATTGTGCAGTGGCACATCCAAGGAGTTTAAAAATTCAATTGGATAGTTGGATGGTGGTGGCATTGTTCCAATGATCTTATTTTGAGTTATATAGTTCAGGTCGTCTACATCTTTATTCTTAGCCGCTAAAATTGCTCGCTCACTCAACTATTCATTATTTTTGTAGTTAGTAATAATGTCTGGAAATACATTGTTGATAAGTTCGTCTTTTGATGAGACAAAATTACAGAAATTATTTGGAAATGATATCAATCCGATCGATTCATCGACAGGTTCTTGACCATTAATGATAGTAAGCAATTGCTCAGAGAAATCTTCAGCAGATGTATCATTAAGCTATGCAACTCTCATGTTTGTTCTTCCATGTTGCCCATGAAATATATTTGTAAGAATTAATTAAACTTCACTTCACTTCAATTCACCTAAATATTTATTTCAAAATTCAAATTTTCAACCATTCATTCATAGAAAAAATTACTTACATACTCGTAGCTTCTTAGTTATTTAATAGAAATAGTTTTAATACTGATTTCTTACAAAAATCAAACTGTCATCCATACGCCCATTACATAGCTGTCATTTGCATTTTGTTTTTCCAAGTCTGATTCTTTTTTGTTATACCACGTTTTATAGTGACTGATGTTTTATGTCAAGTCACACGGGAACGCTGTCGAACGGAATAAATAGTATCATATGTCCGTCTCCTGCCTTTAAGCTACCTATTCACCAATTTTCAGCCATATCGGTAAAGCTGTTCTTTAGTTATAAATAGTGTGACTAACACGACTTTCTTTTATATATATAGATTTAAATCTTGCGTTCTTGTTGGGACACCCTTTATATATTTAACGTTTTTTTTAACAATTTTTTCTTAAAATATTTCTAGATAAAATTTCTTACTCCTACTTTACCGAAGCTCTCCTCTTCTCTCAGATGAAGTTTAATTTCAATGTATTTTCCGTACTTATTAATTTGGCCAGAGCCTTTTTGGTCAACCTACCAGTCTCAGTAGGCGTTTTAAGAGCGCGTTTGTAAAGACTTTCCCTTTTATTAAAAAGCCCAAATAACTCAATTTAAGACCAAAATTTGTATTGTTTTTTATTTCACAATAAGCTATGAATTTGTCTTCTTCATCCCAGCCATTTGTCGCTGCGGCTGCCTCAAACTGTTTTTTATAGATCGACCAAGAAGTTTGCCCGTCAAAAGTCGGTGGATGAATTTCCTTCTTCCTTGGGTAATCGCCAAATAAACAATTTAGTTCTCGGATGATCTTTTAAAAATATCCTAAAACAATTTTTGGAACTAACAGTTGCTTTCGAGTCAAGCTTAAATCAAATCTAACGATACGCAAATAAACTGTTTTGCTAATTTTCAAAAAAGTAGTACATTTATACAGTGCAAACCAAAAACATAATGACGTATTTTCTTTTTATCTTTACATAATAATAAAAGAATATAAACAATAAATTAAGTTACATGGATAATGGATATGCATTGCAAATAACTTGTTTGGCGGGATTTGACGGGATTTTAAAAAGCGGGATTATAGTAGATCGGGATTTTAGAAGACGGGATTTCCAAAAATCGGGATTTTAAAAGACGGGATTTTAAAACTTTTTTTCGGGATTTTTGCAAAACGGCATTATAAAAACCGGGATTCCGATACGCTCCATTTTTATAGATACCCATTGATCGCTTATATTTAAAAAATAAGATCTTTTACCAACAATTTTTGCAAGTACCTACTTGACTCGGTATTTTATTGTTTTAGTGTCTTAAAAAATCGGTAAATAGCTTTATTTTTTTAAATTGCTTCATTTGTCCTTACTCGAACCCGACTCGACTTGAACTCACTGAATCAAATAATAGTGAATCAACTAAAACTCAATTGGCCTGCTACAAGATTCTTCTCGAATCTTCTCCCAACGTATAATCTATTTAGCTGACTACAACCAAAATCGAATAGTACATCAACCCAACTTGTTTCGATTCGATTACAACCAGATTCCTTTTTTTTATATAATTAGCGCGCACTAAAAGGGATTTTATGTTACCTTTGTATGTCAGAGACACAGTGCGAGCTTTAGGTAAGTAGGAGGGATTTGAAAGCAGATGTCGGTAAACATTATAGTCTTGCATTTCAGTATATCACAATGAGAGGGAAAGACAGAGCGTGGAAGGGTAGCACCAGCCCCGAGATGGGAGTTATACTCAAGCTTTGGAAGTATATAACTTTTATATATAATAGCCAGATCAGAATTTCTCGCATCTCCAAAGGAAACCTAAGCATTTTGCGTCATTTTTGGCGACGTTAAGTATGTGATCATTCCACAAAAGATGGTTTGTGATACACATACCTAAAATCACAAGCTGACTAGTTTCATCGATGCAAGTGTCATTCATAGATAATGGCAGGGGGGGTTACGTCCCAATGTAACGGCAGAAGGCAGCATTGAGTTTTCGAAGTATTAAATTCTACTCGATTTCTTAATCCCCATTGTATAATGCTGTCTAAGCCAGAATTTAATGTACTTATCATCGTTTCAGTGCCACGTCATTAATGAAAATGATACGGAGGGTCGGAGACAAAACGGAACCTTGTGGAACACCAGCATTTATGTTGTGAGTTTCAGACTTGAATCCGTCTAATACTACGTGTATAGAGAGATTCGAAAGAAAGTTACTAATCCAACGAAGAAGGGTTTAAAGAAAGACAATTTTTAATGGACCAGAGAAATGACAAAAAAATGGTGATCGGTGATATTTACAAAATTTAATTAATTAGAGTAAGGCTATCAAACCAATCAATGTGATCATGTCTTAATTTGCAGTATTTATTTTGATGGGTGAAAAAACAAAACGCTTACTTCCGAAGAGAAAGATGGACGATACTATCAAAAGGAGGTTCTTGAAGAGCATATTGTCATTCTTGCAGAACCAGAAACCATATAACTCCTAAATCTGGCACAGCAAAGGAAAAAAGTAACTCAATGCTAAATTTTTTTCAATAACAAGGGATTTGGTTTGAAAAAAATTCTTTGCGTTGCATGTGACGGCACTGCAATCAATACAGGTTGGAAAGGAGGGATAATTCTCTGCATGGAAATGAAATAAGATCGACCATTACAGTGGGCAATATGCTTACTTCATGCGATTGAATTGCCGACATCTCTTCACGAAATTAGATGTATCTACTTCGGACCCTCGTGAATATTCTGGCCCTATAAGTAAATCACTAACCGATTGCGAACTTATTGATGTTGCTCAATTTTCATGTGTACCTGGAAATGTACCTGAAACTGAGCAAGAAACCGTTGTTCAATTGAGTACCGAACAAAAATATCTTTTCGAAATGTGTCAAGCTTTAAAAACAGGTTACTGTTCTCCAGAACTAACAAATCGACAGCCTGGAAACTCATATCTTTTTCAAGATACTTGCCAGATAACTTAAAATCAATCGTTGATCCTAACATTATGAGAAACGCTTATTTGCTTTTTTCGCACATCGCACATGATATTGGGGGTGGCCCCGGTGGCGCAGTGGAGGTAGTGCTTGACTGCTACCCTGGATATATGGGTTCGATCCCCAATCTAAGCAGCAATTTATTCTATATTCCCTGAACTGCAGCCACTCCTCGGATTTAAAGAGATAATCAAAACCTTATTTCTCAATCAACTGTGCCAACAAGAATCTTTCCTATCGTTCTAACATTGCATAACTTATATGACCCTAGGTCTTACTTGCATATATATATATAATATATGGTAGTATGTGTATTGAAAAACAAAAATTGATATAATACTTGTCTCATATTGACTAGGTTTAGATTTACTTTTCATTTTGAAATTTTTTTACATATGCCTCGTATGCAGGTAGAGCAGTGACGTACCTAGACAAATTTCAGTACGTGGAAAAAGTCGAGTTTCTAGTCAAATGTTTGTCAATATATTACCTTGTCATACTCTTCTCTTTTTTTATATTAAATACTTGTATTTTAATGAAACATTTTTATTTAAAAAGCTGTAATGAAAAATTATCAAAATAATAAATAGTAAAAAGTGCAATTATGCTCAGGTTAGGTTAGGTTAAAGTTGCTGTTGGTTAGAAACCAACACACTTAGACCAAAGTTTGGTCCGTTGTGATACCACATGGATCATTTGATCAACCTTACTCATTGAACCAACGGGAGCTTCGAATGAAGCGAAAGGGACAATTGATGTCGGAGTTCGCTAGATCGCTGGTGTTGCATATAAAATGAGGCTGTCTCTTCTTCCTCTTCGTCCCTGCAGAAACGTGGTGATGTTGTTTCACCTGTAGTTTGTTCTCCCTATGGTATATTGCTATAGCATTAGTTTGCATGCCAAAGGCATACCTAAGCTAGCATTGTAAGCCAGCAGAGGTAAAGTAGTTACTCTTTTTACAAGTTCATCGGCTTTGCAATTTACTGTTAATTGAGCTGAATGAATTCAGAATAGCAGTGGCTAATCTCGTTATTAATCCACTGTGAGGAAGCTTGATGCCGTATGGCAGTGTTTGCAGCCATTTGCTTGTTGAAGATGTCCAGCGGTATGAGATGGAAAAGAACATCAAGTGAGGCGGAGAGGGTAGAGCGAAGTGCCCCTCCCATACACAAGCAGGTTGTTGTTTGGACTTTGCTGAGTTTATCGTGATTTGTCGCTATATCAAGCGCAGTCCACAATACCGCTACTCCGTAAGTAAGGATCGGCCTTATAACTGAGATATATAGCCAGTGTGTAATGCGAGGTTGAAATCTCCATTTATTACCAATTTATATTTCCTGATGAAGAGGACAAGATGGGTTTTATGTGGGTTAACACCTAGTCCCAGTTGATCAGCTTATTTAAAGCGTTCTGTAAGAGTTCTTTAAGTGTCTTGGGATGTTTTTTTTTTCCTTCACTGCAATAGCAACATCGTCCGCATAAGCAAACACTTTGTATCCCTCTCTTTCTAAAGTGATTAGTATTTCATTTAATACTAAGTTCCACAGGAGAGGGGATAGGACACTGCCTTGCGGCGTACCTCTACTAACACTTCTTTGTGTAGTAAGATCGCCCAGTTTTGAGTTGATAATCCTCCTTGTCAGCATCTGATTTATCACCGTACTGATCGATTTATCTACCTTAAGGGATGTCAATACACGTGCAATTGCAGATTTGTCGACACTGTTAAATGCTCCTTCTTTATCTAGGAAGGCAACAAAAGTGTACTCTTTATGATGGAGGAAGTGTTTGATTGTACGTACTATGCAGTGTAAAGCCGTTTCAACCGATTTCCCTTTATTGTAGTTGTAGGCATGTTGAGCCTTTGAAAGGGGGGACTTATCAAAATGGATATCAATCAAAACGATGATAAGCTGATTGGTCTTAGATCCTTAGAGTTTACATGGCTGGATTTTGCAGCTTTTGGGATAAAAACAACTTTGACTTGTCTCCATGCCATAGGGATATAAGAATGTTTAAGACATCTCTTGAAGATTTTTTCTAGGATAGGTATTAGAAAGGTCGCATTTTCTTGCAGTTCAGCGTGAATTCTAACATCCGGGCCTGCAGATTTGTATGGTTCAAAGCTGTTAATAGTCCACTTAAGTTTTTCCCTAGTGACTTGGCTGTAATTGATTGAATTAGATTGGAAGGAGTGATCTATAGAGTTATTAGAGTTACAGAGTGATAAAGAGTTATATCCAAAACTTCTTGTCGGTTTTAGTTACAAAAGTTTTGTTCATTACCAACATTACTTACAAGTAGATTAGTTTTAAGAATATAGTCCAAAAGAGACTCACCCCTGTTGTTTATATCCGTGCTACCCCACACTGTATGGTGGGCGTTACCGTCACTAATTATGATGAGGCCGATATTAAGCCTTTCGGTTTCAGCTACTAATCTCTCCAGAGTGTCACCTGGCAAAGGGCCAAGGTGATCTTGGCCGAGATACGCCGACGCCAGTCAGACTGTTTCTTTGGCTGTTTTCATTCTTGAGGCGGTGATATCTCGATCGCTGAAAATAGAGAGTAAAAATACATTTAGGCTACTTTTGACTAATATGCAAGATCTGGGTTTACCCTCACCTGATGTGTATAGCAAGTAGTAGTTTGGAGTCCTGGTTTTTCAAACAATGGATTTTACAATCTTGAATCAGGACAATATCTTCATCGCTGCTGGAGAGGCGTAGACGAAGGGATGCCGAAGCCTTTCCACAGTTCCACAGGTTGGCAACAGGCTAATTCCCTAAAAGAATTACGTAAAACTAAAAGAATTACGAGACCGTCAACAAGCCTCGGAAACGGACTGATCTCACGACGACAACCCTTGCAACGAAAACGGAACAACGATTTACGAATTTTCTTATAGAACGTACGATCGCTCTATAGAGCTCGAGCTGCTCAGCAGCTAGCCGATACCCTGTCAAAATATAAAGCTGACATAACAGCACTGCAAGAAATTAGATGGACAGGGAATGGTGTTTTAAAGAAGAAAGAATATGACTTATATTACAGCTGTCATACAAAACACCATGTGCTCGGGGTAGGCTTCCTGGTCAGCGAAAAAATGAAGTCTTCCATAATCGGCTTTAACGCTATAAGCGAAAGGCTATGCACCCTTCGCGTGCGAGGCAAATTTCAAAACATCAGCCTCATTAACGTTCACGGACCTACAGAGGAGTCCTCAGACGAAGAAAAAGAGACTTACTACGAACAAGTCGAGAGGGCCCTCAATGCCTGTCCAAGGTATGACGTTAAAAATCATCCTTGGGGATTTGAAGGCAAAAATAGGTCGGGAGCCGGTATTCAGGCATTACGCAGGCACCCATAGTTTGCATGAGAACACTAATGACAATGGACTTCAAGTCCCAGAATTGGCAGCATCGAAAAACATGGTCGTTGCGAGTACCAATGATATCTACAAAGCCATGTGGGTATCACCTGATGGAGTCACTCGTAACCAAATTGACCACGTGTTGATAGACCGTCGCCACTACTCGAACTTGATGACGGTACGAACGTACCGAGGTGCCAATATCGACTCGGATCACTATCTTGTTGGTATGGTTTTCCGAGGGCGGATTGCCTTGCGAAGAAGTATTGCATCCCAGGATCAGGTTCGAATCAACACGGCTGCACTGCTCAACGAAAACACCAGTAACACCTTTGGACATGCGTTAGGACTCGCCCTAGAACAACTCGATCCAGGGAGAGTAAGTCCTGGAGCCAGTATGCTGGGCGTAGATGAGAAGTGGACACGCCTTAAGAACACTGTCATTAGTACTGCCAACTCCATCTTAGGCAGCAGTTTGATGATGAACGACTGGTTTGATGATGAATGCAAGTTAGCGACTGAACGTAAGAATGTTGCGTACCGAGCAATGCAACAATCTCATAGAACGCGGGCACGCGAAGATGAATATAAAGAATAGAAAAACGGCTTCACAGACAGAAAAAATCAGCCTGGGAGAAGAACATCATCTGTGATTTAGAAAGAAGCCGAGAGCGAGGTCCACACCAGGCGCGGAAGTTCTACAGATCCGTCTGAAACATGACGCAGTACACACCACGATGCACTGATCCCCAAAGCATACTGGAGCGATGGGAAGTGTACTTTACTGAATTGCTAAATGGTCAGCTCACTGCAGAAGTAGAGGCTCCACTACTTCAAGAAGAATACCCTATGTTACCGCCACCAAGCATAGAAGAGGTTGAGAAGGCTATAGCCCGGCTTAAGAAAAACAAAGCCCCGGGAGCCGATGGCATACCAGCCGAACTATTCCACCACGGCGGGCCAGCCTTACGCCAAGCAATTCATGATATTCTAGTGCACGTATGGGAGCAGGAAGAAATGCCAGAAGACTGGCGAAGAGGTATAATTTGCCCCATACATAAGAAAGGAGATGTCACAACGTGCAGCAATTATAGAGGTATCACGTTGTTGAGTACCGCCTATAAGATACTCTCCTTTATCCTACAAGAACGGATAGCCCCATACGCTAAAACCATAATCGGCCAATATCAGTGTGGTTTCATTCCAGGCAAATCAACAACTGATCAGACCCTTACCCTTAGGCAGGCGATGGAAAAATGTCTAGAATTTAACATACCATCTGTTTATAGACTTTACGGCCGCCTATGATAGCATAGCCAGGGTAGAACTTTATAATGCCATGAGAGAATTCGGCATCCCAAATAAAATGACACGACTTTGTAGGTTGACCATGACCAACGTAACAAGTCAAGTAAAAATAGCCGGATTGCTATCCAGACCAATCAACATCTTTAGTGGACTCCGACAAGGGGATGGTTTGGCCTGCCTCCTCTTCAACCTGGCGTTGGAGAAAGCAATCCGTGACTCTGACACGGCAACAAGAGAGACCATCGTCAACAGGTCCAGCCAGATACTGGCTTACGCAGACGACATTGACATCACCGGAAGAACCGAACAAGCTGTACACGATTCCTTTATCCAGATCGAGCAGGCGGCACAAACTCTGGGGCTGCACATTAGTGAAGGTAAAACAAAGTGCATGGTGGCGTCGAATGCGAGAAGAACAGTTGGTTAAACAATCAAGGTAGCGGAGCACGAATTTGAAGTGGTGCAGTCCTTTAAATACCTTGGGTCAATAGTAGCAGCCGATAATAATATAGAAGAAGAAATACGCGGACGGCTAGCCGCGGCTGTTCAATTGCAACAAAGCCTACTATAGTCTGTCAAAGCTCTTCAAATCCAGAAATCTCACCATAACTTCAAAACTGCTGCTGTACAGGACCATGCGGTCCTGCCAGTACTCACGTATGGATCCGAGACTTGGGTGCTTAGCAAAAGACACTCCGACCTCTTAGCCGCGTTCGAGAGAAAAGTCTTAAGGAGAATTGTTGGCCCCATATGTGAGGAAGGACGATTCCGGAGACGGTACAATCATGAATTGTGCGCAATCTACCTTGAAGCAGACATAGTGACAAAAATTAAGCTCGGTAGACTCCGGTGGGCAGGGCACCTAGCTCGCATGAGTGAAGAGGAACCTGCTCGGAAAGTCCTTTGTGGTACATTCTATGGTAGACGGCAGCGTGGTAGACCATTCTTGCGCTGGAGAGATGGCGTAGACCAGGACGCCCGAAGCCTTGGGGTGCGCAACTGGATGGCGTCGGCTCAAGACCAGGATAGGTGGAGAGACTTGTTGAAGGAGGCCAGGACCGGACCCCGGTTGTCAAGTCGATGATGATGATGATGATCGATCGGAACCATGGTCGCGACGACCTCGAGCTTAGCACCAGGCCAGACCTCCCCGAGTCGGCTGACAGCCAGCGACAGTAGATCACACGATCTCTGATCATCACAGACCATCAACTTAATATGGTTTGTGATGGAGGGTAGTCCCGGATTTTCGGACATGATTCCGAAGAAGCTGAGAGCCAGATGTTCCTTGGCCAATGTACAATTCTCGGCAGAAATCGTGCAATCCACGTCGTTCCTGATCGCAATTACCAATTTGTCCTTCACCATGTCACTAAAGGACATTTTAGCCTTGTGAGGGTTAGGAGGAGTGCTGGCGTTTTGCAGTTTGGGGCGTTTGGGTATTGAGACAATACCCTCCATAGACATTTGTCACTTCGACGTACAGTCTTCCCAGGTCCTATTGTTGGCTGTAGCTAAAAAGCCCTTAGCCCATTTTATTTTAGCGCTATGTTGAGAGTTATCTCCAGCGCCTGGTTTTTCACCAAACGTCTGGAGAGTCCTCTTAGCATTTCGCATGTTCTTGTAGATGGTCTTGGAGGGTTTGAGCTTCCGTTCACCTCCCCTACGACCTTCTATAGGATTTATAATTCCTTTAATAGTGGATGGGCCTTGCTTCACAACTACCACTGGGACGAGGACTTATGGTTTGGAGAGTTTTACTCTCCTTAGTGGCCGTAGGGCCATACCATCCACCATCAACGTGGGATGGGTGTCAGAGGAGAGCTATTCCCTTCTTATGTGGGAAAGGAGATAATTGAAGACGGGATTTGAATTTATATGTCTCTAAAAAATTTAATTGTAGATTCGCTAGCACAGTTCTAAACAAGAGTTTGAGATTTGCGCGTGAACTGCCTCAAAGTAGAGTTTTCTGGAATAGAGTAATACTGTGCTTGAAAACCTTAAATCGCTTATTTTGATAACATATAAAATAAAAACTTAATACAAAGTTTAATGAGCAAATTTTCATAAGATGGCAAAATAACCTAACAATCCTATTTAATTGTACTTTTAGATGCAGCCCATTGGCGAAAAATTGGGTTGGGAACTCTTAAGAAGAAACTCGCAACCTCAAATGTAAAAAACCTGGAACAACACAAAGCTAAGAATATTATCATATTTGTTGGAGATGGTATGGGTCTGACAACAATAACTGCTGCTCGAATTTTCAAGGGACAAAAATATGGAGCAACCTATGGTGAAGAGTCATCTTTGGTGTTCGATGACTTCCCTCAGACGGGGCTGGCAAAAGTAATTTTTTTTAATTCTAAAACTAGGTCTGAATAAATTTACTTTGGCTTTTCTTTAGACATATAACGTGGACAAACAAGTTCCTGACTCGGCGGGAACGGCTACAGCAATGTTCTGTGGTGTGAAGACTCTTTATGGTGTCATTGGCATGGATTCGACTTGTGACGTTGAAGATCCAGCTAAGGGACGTGTTCCTTCAATCATGGATTGGGCGCAATCTGTAGATAAGCGAACTGGTATTGTGACAACAACTAGAGTCACACATGCCACACCAGCTTCAACTTATGCCAACAGCTATGACCGTGATTGGGAATGTGACACTGAAATTCCAGCGGATGTTAGAAAAGATCATATTGACATTGCTCGTCAACTAGTTGAACATGCTCCAGGCAAACACTTCAATGTGGTAATGGGAGGTGGACTCAAGCCCATGGGTATTACTCATAAAGCTGAAAAGAGAACTTGGAACTTTACCGGAGATACAGAAAAAGTGTGTGGCCGTTCTGACGGTCGAAACCTTGTGGATGAGTGGCTAACAATGGAAGCAAATGGCAGTCGTACATTTGTTCAGACTCGTGAACAGCTAATGAGTATGGATACGCAGGATATTGAGCATGTTATTGGTCTATTTAGAAACAATCATTTAACATACAAAATTGGTGCTGAAGATGGCGAACCAGAACTAAAAGACATGGTTGAGCAAGCTATAAAAGTGTTACATCGTCCAGCATCAAATGGGTATGTACTGATGGTAGAAGGGGGTCGCATTGATCAAGCACATCATCAAAACTATGCACGAGCAGCACTCCATGAAGTATTAGAGCTTGATAAAGCAATAGAAACGGCCATGCATCTAACTAGCAGGGATGATACTTTGATTATCGTCACTGCTGATCATTCTCATGCAATGACTCTCAATGGTTATCCCCAACGTGGTAATGATATATTAGGATTTGCGAATAAAACTACTAACGGAAAACCATACGAAACATTGACCTATGCCAATGGCCCCGGTTACGACGTTCATCGCCGAAACTCCTCATCTGATGTCTCAGTAAACAGTAACGCAACGTGGATCTCAGTTGAAGATCTGGGATTCAAACGCCAAGAACCAACTTATCGTCATATGGCTAGTTTCAAGTTGAAAGATGAGACTCATGGTGGTGAGGATGTTATCGTCTTCGCAAGTGGGCCAGGGTCCGAACTCCTTCGTGGTGTATTTGAACAAAATTATTTGGCTTACGTCATGAGTTATGCTGGTTGCATGGGTCCAGCCAAGGATATAGACGACTCTTGCTATCCCAAGGAAAACATCAAACATAAAGAGCAAACCAAAACATCGGGACAGGAAGTTATTAGTCCTTGGAAGGCAATTACAGTATTATTGTTCTTGCTTTGTTGGAGAATTTAAGTACCTTGTTATTTAATTTGTTTGATTTTGGTTTTGCCCATCAGGTTAAACATGTTGTTTTTTAAATTGTTTTGCAGGTATACTAGATTAATTCTCAAGTAATAAACGCAACAAATGCAAAATAAATGAAATGTCTCCATTGTTTTTTTTTAACCCATTTCCGGTGGCTACCAGTTTTAATTGACAGAAACTTGAAATTTCTCATACTGTCTATTTTTGGTGTAGTTAAAGGAAATCTGAAAAAAAATTTGTAAAAGCTTCTGGTTTTCCAGAAAATTCACGTTGCGTTTTCGTAACGCTCGCCGAAAAGGTATCAAAATTTTTGAAAAAAAAAAATTTACATGGAATATGAATCAAGTTTATTTAAACACTTTTATGAAAAATGAATTATAGATACCTATACTGTAAAGTGAAAAGATTGATGAAAATTAAAATTGAAGAATTTCATAAAATGGTACATATTATGTTATATGTAGGTAGGTATATTATATTAATTTATAGTTTATGTTTTTATGTAGTATTCATGGAAGCATTTTGGATGAAGCAGTTTATAACATTTCTTGCATTGAAAAATTGTTTGGCTAAAACACTTGCGACATCGAAGACGCTTTTCTGTTTTGATAACTGTACGCTTGATGTCACAAAACAAACTATACTTTACTGGGGTTTCGTGCCGTTTGAATCACAGCAAGGAATCTTCTACAAACGTTCTAAATTCTAGCTGCGGCAGTGCATTTGGTAAAAGTAGCCAGTACCGCTTCTTTCCCCGAATTCGAATGCGATAGTATGAATCGCACTGTATGAATCGTTTGGTACAACATCGACTTCCATTTCGTCATATTTTTCATCCAATCTAAATTCTAGCTCAGTTTCACCATAGCTAATTCATTTGGGGACATTTTTTCATCATCCAAAGGCTGCACATTATCATCAATTTCCTCATTGTCACTCACAATTATAACATTTGTTTGGACTGATACATCTAAATTTTCCAATATAGTTTTTTTTTTCTCTCAGAACTAAAATATTCAACCTCTCGTTGGACCTGATGCAACCAAAAATGTTGCGTTTTTCAAGAATTGTTATGTTATAAACATAAACACACAACATTCTGAGAAAAAACCGATCATTCTGATTTGAAAACGCGAAGAACGAAAATATTTTTTTTTTCAAATGCTACTACATTAGGCGAGCGTTGCGAAAACGCAACATAGCGGTTTCATCTCACCTGTCAGGAAGGTGACTCGTCTAAATTGCGTCAAAATTATTTTAAAATATAATTTGAACATTTATTTACCTGTTGTAACGTACTCTCGAGATGTTGTCGAGTGAGGGATGAGAACAAAAATTCCAAACCCCTAAAACCACCCACTTGGTACACTACCAGAAGGTTTAGAGCTTACAGGGACTCTAAAACTGTCCTGTAGCAAAAGTGGATGGGTGCCTAGTCTTCCCACTGCGCGGCATGCTTGCATAGCCAAAGGTTAGCTCGTCGGAGGGGGGATTCTTGAGCAGGAAGCTAGACCGCCGTTACGTTTAATCATGCCGTTAAAACTGTACGAAAAAAATATTCGCGAAGCTGACAATTGTCTTTGTGTAGTGATGATACTATCTGTTATCCTTATTAGAGTGAGGAGAGCTAAGATGGTATTGCCCTCTGAGGATAGCCCACCCCAATATCACACGGCTATGTTCTATGAGCAGAACCATGCGACACATCCTGGCTACTAAAGTCTTCTATTTTTATAGTAACCCCCAAGAGAAACCAGAAAACGAAACTTATGTTTTCATTGCATCGTCTTTGTCATCGCCATAGCTCATTCTCGTCAGAGCCACATCCACCAGAAACTAAAAACCTAAACCATTACCATGATTTGTAATTTAAACTAAAAAAAATCAAAAAAAATTAAGACTTTCATTAGATTGAACTCAAACATTCAAACTTCCGACGAAAAAGATATAAACGTATCACTAACCGAGACGATGAAAAATGAACCCATAATTCCCAATCAATAGAAAAAAAAAATATTCGTATTTTTCAAAAGATATACATACCTAATAATAAAAACAAAATTTTATTCAAAAAAAAAAAAAATGAAGACTAAAATAAACCAATAGTAATTCAAATCAATAGTAATACAATCGAAATATATATGTATGTGTATATATATATATGTAGCTATGTATAATAATTGTTTTCTTTTAGAAACAATAAATAAAATGTTATAAAAATATTTAAATCGGAATTTGTACTTAGATATTTTTTATGTGTGTAAAAGCAATTGAATAGAAGATAAGTTGCGTACAAAGATGTCATCAACGAAAATGATCTAACTCTTCGCATTGTATATAGAAACTATAGTAGTACTATGGAACACGATTTTAAGTTACCTTTCTCTCTCTTTTGGTGGCGCTGGTGTTGCCTAAAAAGCAGATTGTAGAGATCGAAATGAAGGTAGGCAGAAAGAATATAAAATAAGTAATAGAGTGAGAGAATTAATTATGTTCATTCTGACAATTGCTGACAACAATTAGGCAGGGTAAGGGAGATAGGTGAGTCAGCTGATGGGTGTCATGGCAACAAGGGGAAAATGAGAAAATGAAAAGAATTCTATTGGCGTGGATTTATTCAACGGTTTTTTTTGAAAAGGACGATTTTTGCTATATGTAAAAGTATAGATATAGCTACATTATTTTCAATTTTCAAATAATTTCGTATAGCTATTTTATTTGATTTTGTGAGATTTGAGATATTATGAGAGCTATGTTGCAAATTTTCATGTCTTACAGATACATTCAAACTTTTTTTTTCTTGCTTGTGATAGAATTTACTATACGTATTTGGTTTTTGTGAACTATGTACCTTGCCAAATTTCAAGTTTTACAGAAACATTTATATTTTTTTTGCAAGTGATAGAATGGTAGGTACAATACGTATTTGGTTTTTGTCATTTGGTTACAGTGATATTTTTATGATATCTTTCTTTTTTATAGGTAGGTACATGATATCCTTTAATTTCTCAAATCTGAAGAAATGACCATTTGAAAAGTAAAAGGATAACAAAATTGATGTACCTAAAATCACTAAAAATAGTTTATGCAACAGTTTTTTGTTTTTAATTTTACTACTTAAAAAAAGGTTTCCGTGCGAATTTCCATCAGTAAAATTAAAAAAAGTTTTTTTTATAAAAAAAATATTTGCTTGAAAGAAAATTTCTTGAACACAATCAAATACAAATTTTTAAAAATAAACGTATTTGTATATTCATTTTTCAGTAAATTTAAAATATCACGTCAATTTTCAAAATTTTTAAGTAAGTTTGAGATACCACGTGAATTTTAGTATTTTAAGCAAATCGAAAAATTCCACCTGGATTTTCAAAAGTTTAAATAGTTTTCACGTGAATTTTTGTAACTCAAATGAAGTTAAAAATTTCACGTGGATAGTTCTCAATGAAATTTAAAATTTTAAAACGTTTTTTAGTAAATTAAGTACCTACATATTTAATTCCAAAAATTTCACGTGAAATTTCAAAAGTTTTAATTATTTAAAAAATTTCATGGTTCATAGTTTTAACCTTTTTCTTTTAATTTTGCTGTCGATTTTTCGTAGTTCTCAAAGAAATTTAAAATTTCTTGTGAATTTTCGAGAAATTTCTAACTGAGTTTTCAAAAAAAAACACCGAACTTTAAAAAAACACGTTGTTTTAATATTCCAGGTTATTTCTCAAGAAATTACCTCGTTTTATATTTTTCACGTGAATTTTCAAAAAAAAACACGGAACTTTAAAAAACAAGTAGGTTTCAAAAAACTTACTTAATTTTACTATTCTAGGTGTATTTCCAAAGAATTAGGCCATTTTATAAATTTCACGTCAATTTTCCAAAAACACGACATTTTATTGCTCACTGTCTTTATATTTTACGGGAATTTTAAGAATTCTTGGATTTTCAAGTCCTAAACAAATTTTAAATACCGCGTGAATTTTCAAAAAAAAATTAATAATTTTAAATTTTCACGGTGATTCTCATGTTTTTTAAGTAAATTAAGACTTTGACGTGAATTTTTAAGATTCTTAATTAAATTCAAAATTTCACGCTAATTTTCAACATAATTTAATAATTTTAAAAATTAACGTGAATTTTAAACATCTTCAATGACTCACGTTTCAATTTGAAAATGTTACTTGAATTTCATGTTACTTCAATTTTCCATAGCAATATTTTTTATGTCGACTTTCAATAATTTTAAAATATCACGTAAGTATAAACAACTACGTGAAAGTAAAAAACAATTGATAAAATATTAAGAAATTCCTTTCATAATTACTACTTCAATTTTCAAGAAAAAATAAAATTAAAATAATCTTAAAAATATTTTTCTATGTGCAAAGTGACGAAGTGCATACGGGCCTTTTGCTTGAAAAATTTCAAAACAAAATCGTTTTTTCTTCACGAATTTTCATTGCCCATTCCTTATCTACCTAGCAAAAAAAAATCAAATAATTCCCCTTTGCAAAAAAGAAATGAAGAAAAAAGTCTTTTTTCCTAACTCCCTCCAACTCCCATAAATTTCAATTACAATTTTATACATCGTTCTCTATCTTCTGTTATTTCCTCAACACTCATATTTATTATTCTTTTTCTTTGTGACTACCCCACTTTCAAGTCTACACTCGTCTCCACTTCAGCTTGGAAAAAGCTTCCGTCCGTCTCATCAGAGGTCGCGTCGTTCGTTCCTCTTCATAGTAGTACTATTCCATTTCATATACAATGCTCTTCGTTAAGCAGGTTTCTTTTTTTTTCTTTTTTTTTTCTTTTTTTTTCTGAGTTTAAGCTTTTCTTTCTTGTTTTCTTTTTAATCAAAATTCTTTCGTTTAATCAATAATAGTTTAGAAAATAATTAAATTAAATTAAATTAAATTGTTCGTTCGTTCAAATTAATATATGTAAAATATTATTTCAAAAAAAATGACTCACCGCATAAATTGCATTATTTGCATACTTGACTTTATTGATGTAATATTATTGTTTGGTGTTTTAATTCATAGTTGCTCAATTCCTCCTGATGGTGTGCACAGCATCGCAGGATTTGAATTTTGTTGTTGTTTTGTTACCTTGTAACCTTTTTTGCTATATTAAGAACTAAAAACAAACAGAAATTTGAACGAATTTAATTCACAAGGTCAAATTATAATAAAGTTTAATATAAATAAAATTGTTTTTATTTTGAAATGAAAGAAAGATATGTATGTACTTAGCTTTTTTTTTTATATATTGTATGATGATGATATGATGTACATTGTACATATTATGCAAAAATATATGTTCGGGTCTTCGAAAGGGATTTTTTTTTTCTTTTGCACAGGTGAAGAGCTGGATTCTTATATTATTTTGATGTTATTTTGTTGCATGGATGATTTTTATTGTATGGATGATTTTGGAAGTATGGATGATTCTGGATGTTTTTTTTTTGTTGATTGTCTGTGTGATGTTTTTTGTAGATCTTTTTTTATTTTTATGTAGATCACATGATAGGTTGTAAAAATCAATAAAGGTTTCAAGATGAGGATTTTGACGATAGTATGGTTAAATGATGGTGTTTTTTTTTGTAGCTCTTGGATTCTTTTGATTTTATAAAGATCGTGATGTGACTGAGTCGTAGGAGCACGATGCCGTGTAGGCTGGCAAACGAAGCACAAACAATTTTTTTTCACAGATCAGATTTTTTTTTTTTTGAGACTTTAAAAAGTCTGATAGGTATGATGGATTGGATTTGCTTCGAAATCAATCGATTTTGGGCTCCTGGAGCACCTGATTAAAAAGAACACAAGAACTTAATTTCAAGCACATGTAGGATTATAGGTACATAAAGTTCACGGATCATAAAAAAAAGCTCACCTTGAAATTTATAATAATTTACTTCTGGAAACTTGATTACTTCTGGGATTTTTATAATATCTACACCTTGAGCACCGGGTAGGTTGATAATTAGGTATAAGGACAGAGGTTCTTCAAAGAATTCATTGAAAATCTCACCTTAATTATTTCAAAATGTATACCTAGGTATATTTTTGTTCACAAAATAATTAGTTTATGTATTTTTTTACACTTACTTAAAAAAAAACTTGTAAAAAAAAACTTGGAAAATAACTTTTAATAATTATAATAATCTTGCTCGTCACTATCACCTTTGTATATAAAAACTATAGTAGGTACTCTCATGGTGAAAAACGAACATAACGACATCTATTTATTTTGAATTTAATTTTCTCGTGGAGAGACTCTTTGAGGTTGGAGTCTAAAAAATGGAGAAATTTCTTGAGATTGGAGACTAAAAATGGAAGAATTCCTTCAGATTGGAGACTACGAAATGGACTATGAATAAGAATGAGAAAGGGCTATACTGTATTGCCTTGCCTTTATGCCCTTTTGTGTGCTTTATTACCTTGTGCGAGCAAAAAATATATATCTATAGTTGAAGGTATATGTTTTGTGTGCTCGCATTGGCTTTGATTTCGTTTTGTATTTTGTGTTTATTTATGATGGGTTAATTTTGTTTTGCAAGATTTGATTGATTTGGCGGGGAATCGAAATGCTTCATTTTTTTATTGCGTTGTTTAAGTATTTGTTCGATATTTGAATTTAATTTTTTGAAAACCAAAATTATTAATTTCCTACCGAGGTAGATACAAAAAAAATGCAAGCTTCAATTCAATCACCATAAAATTTGTAAGAAATTTAACTCAAATACCTACGCATGGCATGGCCTTGACCAGCCTCACAATCTTGCAAGAATATCTTCAATTAATAAATACCTAGCTATTTTTCACACAATGAAATAGTTTCCTACCCTAGGTTGCAGGTACCTATATAATTGCTTTTTTTGTAGTTAAAATTCGAAATTAAAAAAAAAAAATAAAAATTCTACCTACATAACTTTCTTGCAAGATTTTGAGAGTCAGTATTTATATTCAATTTTTCTTGTACCTAATATTTAAACATTGACAAGGAAACTGATATATCCATCCGTTTTATTATTGTAGTTATAGCTTTATAGGGTGGTTGGGATAAAATTATACATACATATTTATCTAACTATGTCTGTGAATCGTATTATAATTTGTTATATTAAAAAAAAAAAGAATTTTAAGTTTTGAACAACAAACAATAAAATGTGACTCGATTTCAAATAGGTATTCAATCTAAAATCTACTGATTTTGAATAAAATGTAATTTATTTTGTTTACATATGTATCAAGGCAGGGTTCAATACCAACTTACAATTATATGTACCTAATTCAGATTTTGTTGGATAGCATATATATAGAACCTTGGAATCGTTAAGTACGGCTAATGAAGGCACAAAACAGGGACAATTTTTGGCAATTTTGTTAGAACTATCTACTCCAGAAAAATTAGACTTTGATTTCGAAAAAATCCGACAAAGTTGAATTAGTTCGGTGCTTAATTTTGACGTCAAGTACGTCCTAAAAAGTACCCTAATTTTGGATTGTATCTTAAATTTTTAGGGGAGAACTTAAAGGGGCAAATTCATTTTATTGTAATTTACTCGAAAAATATAAGTTCTTTTGGAAAAAATTGAAGGTACCAATTCTTTCTCATTTTGTACGTACAAAAAAGATTTATTGACCATCAATAGATTTTGAGAAAAATGGTTCCAGAGATGGGGTGTAGCAAAAATAACGTTTTTCGATATGGCCAACATTTTTTTTATTGTTTATGTTAAGAAACTTATTTTCTATACTGCCATATAATCGAAGGTCCTTTGACTTTAAGACCTAATTGCACCTATTCCACCCATTTAATAGTTGGGTTCTTATTCAGCACACTCACTGTTTGTAGATCAAAAATTAAGTCTGTAATACATTTTTATATAAATTTCTCTTTAAAACATAATCTTTGGACCTTTGGTAGGTATAAGATAATGCTGGAGAGATTAAGTTTATCGTAAGTCCAAATCTCCAGTCCAGTCTTGTAAGCTGCTAGTTTGCAAATCCTTATAGCCAGTCGACTATTCTTGTTTTTTTTTAATGTTAAGTTGTTTATTAACTAACTATTAAAATACAAATGTGGTTTAATTTAAAAAAAAACGTATAAAACTATCAATTAACTATGTACATAATTATATGGAAACCAAGTTTTTTGGGTGGTGTGGGAAAAAAAATCCGACATCTTAAAAAGGATTGAAATTTTGATTTTTGTATAAAATGATTCGCTAATTCCAATCAAAGGAAAATGGGCAAAAATATATATGTTAATCAAGTGCAATACCGAAAGGTCACAGATTTTTGTTTAAATATTGCGTGAACCCCACGGTCTACAGTTCTGTGTCTATATTCAAAAATGAAGCTTTCAAACGTACTGTATGTAGTTTGTGGACTCTTGACGCACAACTATTTAAATTCAGGCAAGAGTATGATAACCAGGGCGCCAAGAAATAATAACGGATTTTTGTAGAACACGGCAATACAAGCATTTTTTACTATGGGAGGGGGGGTCTCTCTCCCCCCGTTTAGGCGGTAGGGGCAATTTAAAAAATATGTACGTTAAATGGAAAAAAATTAATTAAAAAATAACGGTAATACTTAAAATTAAGTATTATACGTTTTTTTAAACCCAACTATCAATTATATTAGTCAGTTTTTAAATCAAGTCAAAACTATGAATAGTTTTTGAAAAATTTAATTTTAAACTAAAAATTTGTGTAAAAAAAGTTAAAAAAAATTTTAAATTTCATTTTTGGGCTCACTATAGGATTTGGGGTGGGTGCAAGCAATTTTCTCAAGAACTAGAAGACAGAAAATCATCTAGTTTTCAGTTTTTTATCAAAAACAAATAAGAGCAATGAATTCTAAAAAAAACAGCAACTAATCTTAAAGTTTCGAAAAATTACACTTCAAAAATTTTGTTTAACTGTTTTTTGCCCAAATTTTGAGTTTAAAACAATTTTTTTCAAAAACTATGCATAGTTTTGACTTGATTCAAAAACTAGCTAATAGACAAAAGTGTTGGCTTTAAAAAAATGTATAAAACTTAGTTGTAAGTATTACCGTTATCTTTTAATTATTTGTTTTCCATTTAACGTACATATTTTTTAAATTGCCCCTACCGCCTAAACGGGGGAGATAGACCCCCCTCCCATAGTAAAAAATGCTTGTATTACCGTGTTCTACAAAAATCCGTTATAATTTTTCGGCGCCCCGGTTATCATACTCTCCCCCAAATTCATTTAATCTGTTAAATCATTTCAATATTCTGCCTAAACCCAACACAGATAGACCAAAATGCCCATTCTCCTTTAATCTATACATTTTATTGTGTTTTTTTTCCATTTTCCAGTAAAATTATGCTCACAATCTTCATTTTTCATTTATTTTCAGAAGCATTGAATTTATATAAATAAATAATTAGGTACCTAAATAATTACGCACAGTTTTGAAAGAAATGCAAATAAATTTTTTTGTGTACAAATTGCTGAAAATAAATACAGCAAATAATATTAATATAGTTTTCTTCTCTGTTTTGAATTTTATTCAGATTTTAATTTATTTTTTTAACAATTTTTTCAGTGTATTCCTGTAGAAACGCATATTTTTTTTTGCAAAGTTTATGTTTATGTATGTATATTAATTAAATAAATTTAAATTCAAGACCTTAATCTTGATTATTCGTTAAGGATTTTGGAAATTATAAATTAATTTCTGAGCCTCTAATCAATTTCTTATTATTAAAATCGATTTTTTTCGTTCTAAATCAATATTACCCATTTTGGCGTCTCAACTGTTAGATTGATCAAAAAGCATAATTGGCCACCATGAGGAGGCAGTAAGTTGGTGGCAAAAATCGGCAGACTATTTGGTCGGCGATAAACAAATCTGTTTTTTTCTCTTGGTATATTGTATTGTTTGTGGTTCTTAATTTTTTTTTATTCTATTTGTGATTGTGAAGCTTGTTAAGCATGTACAATGTACATTGTACATCTATATGTACAGATATATGAAAATAATTATTGAATAATAATCTTGCTAACTAAAAAAAAAAAAACAAAGTTTTGTAGGTATACAGTTAAAGGCATCAGAGCATTCATGTGTTTTCTAAACTAAATGTAAAATGCAAATATCTCATATATCAACCCGACAAAAAAATAAAAAATTGTCGAAAATTGACTAAAAAAAGGAAGTATCTATAAAAAAATTGCATTACAATTTTCTGAAACATAGCCAATTTTTTTGGTTACTTTAAAAAAAACATAGTTTTCCAATTTTTGACTTTTTAAACAGTCATAGCATTTTAAATATTTTTTTAAAATGTTCACATATGTACATATAGTATACAATACTTACATTAAAAATCTATCGAATAAAAAAATAAACCTCCTAGCCCTTCTTTACGTTTAGAATATAGCTTTTTGACCCTTCCGTACATTTGCCCCATTTTGCCCAACTTACTATTCGAATTTCAAAAAAATCCGTCTTAGTGCTCAACTTCAAAAAAAATTCCAAACCGATGATATTTTTTACAACTTCCTATAGCTAGACACGCCTACCTTCTTTTCAATCCAACCTACATACTCGTTAGGACATACATAGTACATAAATATGTTCATACATTCAAAAATGCTTCCTCGAAATCTTGCCGGAAAATTTCAACTCAAATAAATAACGAATATCTACCTGCCCCAATAAAAAACTAAAGTATCTACTATACATACATATACATATTTTTCTTCCTCGCACAAACCGAATAAAAAAATATATTCGTATGTAGGCAAGAAAAAAAAACGGAGCAAGCAAAAAATTCTGTCAATGAAGAAACTAGAAAAAATGGATTTTCTCCCTTACTCTTTTGGAGCCTTATGAAAAATACAAAATCTCGTTTCTTCTGCTGTAAACATGCAATTCTCCACTCCAGCCAACAGCGCCACCAAACAACAACGTGCATTGTATATATAACCTAATAGTACTACTATGGAACACGATTTTAAGTTACCTTTCTCTCTCTTTTGGTGGCGCTGGTGTTACCTAAAAAGCAGATTGGAGAGATCGAAATGACGGTAGGCAGAAAGAATATAGAATAAGTTATAGAGTGAGAGGAATAATTATTTTGATTCTGATAGTTGCTGACAACAATTAGGCAGGGTAAAGGAGATAGGTGAGTCAGCTGATGGGTGTCATGGCAACAAGGGGAAAATGAAAAGAATTTATTGGGCTGTGGATTTATTCAACGGTTTTTTTGCATTTTTCATATATGTAGAAGTATAGATATAGCTAAATTATTTTCAATTTTCAAATAATTTCGTATATTTTATTTGATTTTGTGAGATTTGAGATATTATGAGAGCTATGTTGCAAATTTTCATGTCTTACAGATACATTCAAACTTTTTTTTTCTTGCTTGTGATAGAATTTATTATACGTATTTGGTTTTTGTGAACTATGTACCTTGCCAAATTTCATGTTTTACAGAAACATTTATATTTTTTTTTCTTGCAAGTGATAGAATTCATTGTACATATATGGAATCTATTATATATACAATGTAGAATTGTAGGTACAATACGTATTTGGTTTTTGTCATTTGGTTACAGTGATATTTTTATGATATCTTTCTTTTTTATAGGTAGGTAAATGATATCCTTTTAATTTCTCAAATCTCAAGAAATGACCATTTGAAAATTAAAAGGATAACAAAATTGATGTACCTATAATCACTAAAAAAAGTTTATGCAACAATTTTTAATTTTACTGCTTAAAAAAGGTTTCCGTGCGAATTTCCATCAGTAAAATTAAAAAAAGTTTTTTTTTATAAAAAAATATTTGCTTGAAAGAAAATTTCTTGAACAAAATCAAGTACATATTTTTAAAAATAAACGTATTTGTATATTCATTTTTCAGTAAATTTAAAATATCACGTGAATTTTCAAAATTTTTAAGTAAATTTGAGATACTACGTGAATTTTTGTTTTTTAAGCAAATCGAAAAATTTCACCTGAATTTTCAAAAGTTTAAATAATTTTCACGTGAATTTCCAAAAAAAAAACGGAACATTAAAAAACACGTAGTTTTCAAAAAACTTACTTAATTTTACTATTCTAGGTGTATTTCCAAAGAATTAGAAAATTTTATAAATTTCACGTCATTTTATTGTTCACTATTTTAATATTTTTGTTCACTATTTTAATATTTTACGGGAATTTTAAAAATTCTTTTATTTTCAAGTCCTAAACAAATTTTAAATACCGCTTGAATTTTCAAAAGAAATTAATAATTTTAAATTTTCACGGTGATTTTCATGTTTTTTAAGTAAATTAAGACTTTGACGTGAATTTTTAAGGTTCTGAAGTAAATTCAAAATTTCACGTTAATTTTCAACATAATTTAATTGGGCGGGAGGGGCAATTTTATGAAAAGAGTACTAAAAGTGGAAAAAAAATCATTAAAAAATAACGGTAATACTTATAGTTAAGTTTAATATTGTTTTTTACAGCCAGTATTTTGTACTATAAGCTACTTTTTGAATCAATCAAAAATTATACACAGTTTTCGAAAAAATGAGTTTCAAACACAAAATTCGGGAAAAAAAAACACACAAAAAAAAGTTTGAAGTGTAATTTCTCAAAACCATAAGATTTCACATAAATTTTTTTTATAGAATTCGGTGCTCTTATTGATTCCTTATCAAAAACTGAAAACTAGATTATTTTATGTCTTCTAGTTTTCGAGAAAATTGAAAATTACTAATTACTTTTTTGTGAGATTTTTATTTTTGTTGTTGTTTATATAAGATTTCTTGTCCATGTAGGCTTTTTTACATGAAAACAATACTTGCACCCAGCATTACGGCGTATAAACAGTTGAGGTATGTATGGGGGGGCATGCTGCCCCCCTGCAACCCCCCTGCTTGGCCTCACTACAGGATTTGGGGTATGTGCGAGGTTCGATGTATGCAAAATTTGATATTTAAACAGTAGTAAAGTATAAACAGTTGAGGTTGAGGTATGTATGAGAGGCATGCAGTCAAAAAGCTAAAATCTCATAAAAAAGTAATCAATAATTTTCAATTTTCTCGAAAACTAGAAGACATAAAATAATCTAGTTTTCAGTTTTTGATAAGGAATCAATAAGAGCACCGAATTCTATAAAAAAAAATTATATTAAATCTTATGGTTTTGAGAAATTACACTTCAAACTTCTTTTTTTGTGTTTTTTTCCCCGAATTTTGTGTTTGAAACTCAATTTTTCGAAAACTGTGCATAAATTTTGCCTGATTTAAAAAGTGGCTTATAGTACTAAATACTGGCTGTTAAAAACAATATTAAACTTAACTGTAAGTATTACCGTTATTTTTTAATGATTTTTTTCCACTTTTAGTACTCTTTTCATAAAATTGCCCCTCCCGCCCAAACGGGGCAAGATAGACCCCCCCTCCTATAGTAAAAAATGCTTCTTTTGAACCCCTCTACAAAAAACCGTTATCAATTTTCGGCGCCCAAGTTATCGTACTCTCCCCCACTTTTCCATAGCAATATTTTTTTATGTCGACTTTCAATAATTTTAAAATATCACATAAGTATAAACAACTACGTGAAATTAAAAAACAATTGATAAAATATTAAGAAATTCCTTTCATAATTATGTACTTCAATTTTCAAGAAAAAATAAAATTAAAATAATCTTAAAAATATTTTTCTATGTGCAAAGTGACGAAGTGCATACGGGCCTTTTGCTTGAAAAATTTCAAAACAAAATCGTTTTTTCTTCACGATTTTTCATTGCCCATTCCTTACCTACCTAGCAAAAAAATTCAAATAATTCCCCTCTGCAAAAAAGAAATGAAGAAAAAAGTCTTTTTTCCTAACTCCCTCTAACTCCCATCAAATTTTTTTCCAATTTTATACATCGTTCTCTATCTTCTGTTATTTCCTCAACACTCATATTTATTATTCTTTTTCTTTGTGACTACCCCACTCTCAGGTCTACACTCGTCTCCACTTCAAGTCGGAAAAAGCTTCCGTCCGTCTCATCAGAGGTCGCGTCGTTCGTTCCTCTTCATAATAGTACTATTCAATTCCATATACAATGCAACGTGTCCTCCTAAAAAGTTTTCACCATGAGAGTACTATAGTTTTCATATACAAAGCTATCACGTCTTAGAGGATCGAGAAAAAAAAACACAAAAAAAAAGAAAGATTTTGGTTTTGACGCAAGTATTTATACCCTTCGCGAGACTGAGAGATTTCTTCACACATGCACTCAAAAAAAAACCATCATGGACGAAATTTTTGGGTTTCCGATTATCGTTTTCTCAATGAATTTTGACCACAAAAATACCAATTATACATCAAATTCAATTTCAGAATTTTTGAAAAATAGGTGTGTTATTTAAAAATTTATCTGGTTAAAATTCGGTTAAAGGTTAACAGAGCTCTAAGCAATCACAGGTTCTCAAACAATTTTCACTCATCTCATACACGCATAGCCAATGAGTAAAGATCCAGTAACCAGCGTTGTTATAAAAACCTAACAATGATAGTGCAAAAAAAAACAGAAGGTATAGAATGATTTTATAACTAACCTACGAAAGAAATTTAAGAGTTTAAGAATGCGTTATAACGATGACAGATTTCTCACAAAACTTTTTCATTTTGTATGCTGCAAAGCTTACAAATGAAAATGAAATGAAATCTGCAATTGTATTCGTGTGAAAAAACAACCAACGCCTGAAAATAATGAGTCTCGGGTTCAGACTGACTTGCTGCTAAACTTCATGTCCTACTTTTTGAGATCCTTCGAGTGAAACACACCTAACAAATGTCCTTTCTCGTTTTCGAGTTCGTATAAGTGGTTACCTACTCTTCTTACAATCTTAGCCTTCAGAAATTTGGGACACAGTTTTGCACTTCGTTTCTTCGAAGCATCGCTCAAGGTAAAATTCCTCTTGTACACAATATCTCCTATTTTTAAGTCAGCTGTTTTGCTCCTAGTATTGTATCTATGTTCATACTGTGAGTGAGCTTTGTCGAGTGCATCCTTAATGCTTGCGTGTAGCATATTAATTTTAGAACTTTTTGGGATAAAGTTCAATTCCGAACTATTAATTTTTCCGAGCTTTCGCAAAAGTTTAAAATCAGTCCCATGCTCAATCATTTTCTGGCCGAACAATGCCTAATATGGAGATACTCCAATCGCTGAATGCACCGATGTACGCAACGCACAACCAATTGCTGGAAGATGGTTGTCCCAATCTCTCTGGTCTAGCTTCAAATATGATCGTATGGCTGTAAGAATGGAGCGGTTAACCCTTTCGCTTGCATTAGCTTGGGGTGCATACGAAGCTGTTTTGATATGTTGTATCCCTAGTGAATTCAAGCAATTTGTAAAAGAGGTGCTTGTAAATTGTTTCCCGTTGTCCGTCATTAAGGACTCTGGTACTCCAAACAAACAAAATACTTCCTCATGCAAAAACTTAATCGCAACATCTAAAGTGGCTTTTCGCAAAGCTTTAATAATAACGAATTTTGTAAGTTGGTCTAGTGCTATAATTATGTGGATGTTTCCTTTCTTGGAACGTGGATATGGACCAAGGAAGTCCACATAAACATGCTGAAAAGGATAGTCTACAGTGAAAGGTTTTCCCATTTGTTCACGAAGTATCTGGTTAGCAGGTTTTGAAATGTTACACTTTTCGCAGCTGTTTATAAATAACTTGACTTGCAATGCCATATTTGGCCAAAAGAACCTATGCTTGAGACGGTATAGAGTCTTGGCTATTCCCCCATGCGCAGCTTTAGCAGGCTGATGAGCTAGAGAAATGAGCTGGGCGATCAGCACCGATGGTACCCACAACTTCCATGTTAAGTCATCCCCGAGTGGGTTACCTGTACTATGGTTAACCTTCTTGTAAACGAAACCGTCCGAAACAAGAAGGTCAGGTAGTTGATGTTTTTGGTTTCCGATGGTGGCGATGATCTTCAGATATCCGTCGGATTTGAAAGCGGGATCTGTAAGATCTAAGTGCAACACATCGGAAGGATCAATTGAGAGAGCTTCTAGGCTCAATGCATCCGATGAATGGACCCTAGATAGAGCATCAGGCACCACATGCAGTGAACCTTTTCGATGCTCGATTTCAAAATCATATCCCTGGAGTTTTAAGCTCCATCGGGCCAACCTACCACTCAAATTCTGCTGTTCCATCAGCCATTTTAGACTGGCATGATCAGTTATGATCTTGAACCTATAACCTTCTACATATTGTCGGAACTTTTCCACCCCCATCACCGCTGCTAAGCATTCTCGCTCTGTGACGCTATAGTTCCGTTGTGCACCATTCAGTTTGTGGGAGTAGTAATATATTGGACGTTCTGCTCCTTCTTCGTCCAGCTGACAAAGTACACATCCTATTCCTGAATCGGAAGCGTCACAGAGGATTATGAAAGGCTTTTGGAAATTCGGATAAACTAAAACAGGCGATGTTGTTAACTTGTCCTTAATCAAATTAAAAGCATTAACAGCTTCCTCACCAAATTCAAACTTCACCCCTTTTTTCAGTGTATTTGTTATTGGGGTAGCCAGAGTAGCATAATCGCGAATAAACCTCCTATACCACCCTGACATACCCAAAAACCTACGAACCTGACGTGGTGTGGTCGGAACCGGAAAGTCTCTGACTGCAGTGATCTTATCTTTATCTGTTTTGAGACAACCATTACTCACAACGTATCCTAAAAATTTCAATTCTTGGTAACAGAACTTCGACTTTTCAACATTAATTGTAAGTCCAGCAACATTCAACCTACTGGCAAGTTGCATCAAGATTTTGACGTGTTCGTCAAAGGAACGAGAAATCACAAGCAAATCATCTACGTAAGGATATATGTACATTTAGTTTTAACTCCGGAGTCATAACCTTATCCATGAGCCGACACATGCGTTGGACACCACCGCTTAGACCAGGAGGCATTACTACAAACTCCAATAAGGGCTTACCAGGCACCGTGAAGGCCGTTTTTTCTCTTGAAGATTTTTCAAGTGGGATTTGTAGAAAAGCATCCTTGAGATCTATGCTGGAGATATAAACTGCATCTTCAACACGAGATAGAAGACCCTCTATCGGATGAAGAGGATAGGCATCATTCTTGGAGACAGCATTCACCTTCCTGTAGTCCAGGCACAGTCGATTTTTGCCAATTTTACGTACTAGAACTACAGGAGAGCTCCATGTACTGTTACTCTCTTGAATGATACCCATCTTCATCATACGATCTAGTTCTTCGTACATCAAACCTTGAATTGCCGGGGAAACGGGATAATGCCTCTGCTTTATGGGCAGAGCATCCCCGGTGTCGATTACATGTTCTTCTAGACGTCCTAGACCATGAACGGCAAACCATGGAAACATCTTTATCGCGGCTTGAAGTCGTCTAGACTGATCTTCTGTCAACTTATGTGGTTCAAAACAATTACGTAAATTGATCTTATCTATTTTTTCTTCGGTGATTTCAGATATAACTTGAGGTATAACCTGTGGTGCTAGATTAAAGGCGATCCAGAAATCTATACCTAAATACAACTTCTGTTTTAAGGATGGGACTACAAAAACTTCTATGTCCTTACTTATACCCTTATCATCATCATCATCATCATCATCGGCTCGACAACCGGGGTCCGGTCCTGGCCTCCTTCAACAAGTCTCTCCACCTATCCCGGTCTTGAGCCGACGCCATCCAGTTGCGCACCCCAAGGCTTCGGGCGTCCTGGTCTACGCCATCTCTCCAGCGCAAGCATGGTCTACCACGCTGCCGTCTACCATAGAATGTACCACAAAGGACTTTCCGAGCAGGTTCCTCTTCACTCATGCGAGCTAGGTGCCCTGCCCACCGGAGTCTACCGAGCTTAATTTTTGTCACTATGTCTGCTTCAAGGTAGATTGCGTACAATTCATGATTGTACCGTCTCCGGAATCGCCCTTCCTCACATATGGGGCCAACAATTCTCCTTAAGACTTTTCTCTCGAACGCGGCTAAGAGGTCGGAGTGTCTTTTGCTAAGCACCCAAGTCTCGGATCCATACGTGAGTACTGGCAGGACCATGGTCCTGTACAGCAGCAGTTTTGAAGTTATGGTGAGATTTCTGGATTTGAAGAGCTTTGACAGACTATAGTAGGCTTTGTTGGAATTGAGCAGCCGCCCGCGTATTTCTTCTTCTATATTATTATCGGCTGCTACTATTGACCCAAGGTATTTAAATGATTGCACCACTTCAAATTCGTGCTCCGCTACCTTGAATGTTTGACCAACTGTTGTTCTCGCATTCGACGCCACCATGTACTTTGTTTTACCTTCACTAATGTGCAGCCCCAGATTTTGTGCCGCCTGCTCGATCTGGATGAAGGAATCGTGTACAGCTTGTTCGGTTCTTCCGATGATGTCAATGTCGTCTGCGTAAGCCAGTATCTGGCTGGACCTGTTGACGATGGTCCCTCTTGTTGCCGTGCCAGAGTCACGGATTGCTTTCTCCAACGCCAGGTTGAAGAGGAGGCAGGCCAAACCATCCCCTTGTCGGAGTCCATTAAAGATGTTGATTGGTCTGGATAGCAATCCGGCTATTTTTACTTGGCTTGTTACGTTGGTCATGGTCAACCTACAAAGTCGTGTCAACTTATTTGGGATGCCGAATTCTCTCATGGCTTTGTAAAGTTCTACCCTGGCTATGCTATCATAGGCGGCCTTAAAGTCTATAAACAGATGGTATGTTGGGATGTTAAATTCTAGACATTTTTCCATCGCCTGCCTAAGGGTAAAGATCTGATCAGTTGTTGATTTGCTGGAATGAAACCACACTGATATTGGCCGATTATGGTTTTAGCGTATGGGGCTATCCGTTCTTGTAGGATAGAGGAGAGTATCTTATAGGCGGTACTCAACAACGTGATACCTCTATAATTGCTGCACGTTGTGACATCTCCCTTCTTATGTATGGGGCAAATTATACCTTTTCGCCAGTCTTCTGGCATTTCTTCCTGCTCCCATACGTGCACTATAATATCATGAATTGCTTGGCGTAAGGCTGGCCCGCCGTGGTGGAATAGTTCGGCTGGTATGCCATCGGCTCCCGGGGCTTTGTTTTTCTTAAGCCGGGCTATAGCCTTCTCAACCTCTTCTATGCTTGGTGGTGGTAACATAGGGTAATCTTCTTAAAGTAGTGGAGCCTCTACTTCTGCAGTGAGCTGACCATTTAGCAATTCATTAAAGTACACTTCCCATCGCTCCAGTATGCTTTGGGGATCGGTGATCAGATTTCCCTCTCCGTCCTTGCAGTAAGTGCAGCGTGGTGTGTACTGCGTCATGTTTCGGACGGATTGGTAGAACTTCCGCGCCTGGTGCGGACCTCGCTCTCGGCTTCTTTCTAATTCACAGATGATGTTCTTCTCCCAGGCTGATTTTTTCTGTCTGTGAAGCCGTTTTTCTATTCTTCTGAGCTCTTTATATTCATCTTCGCGTGCCCGCGTTCTATGAGATTGTTGCATTGCTCGGTACGCAACATTCTTACGTTCAGTCACTAGCTTGCATTCATCATCAAGCCAGTCGTTCCGACTTCTACGACTGCTGCCTAAGATGGAGTTGGCAGTACTAATGACAGTGTTTTTAAGGCGTGTCCACTTCTCATCTACGCCCAGCATACTGGCTCCAGGACTTACTCTCCCTGGATCGAGTGGTTCCAGGGCGAGTCCTAACGCATGTCCAAAGGTGTTACTGGTATTTTCATTGCGTAGTGCAGCCGTGTTGATTCGAACCTGATCGGCGGATGCAATACGTCTTCGCAAGGCAATCCGCCCTCGGAAAACCATACCAACAAGTACGTTCGTACCGTCATCAAGTTCGAATAGTGGCGACGGTCTATCAACACGTGGTCAATTTGGTTACGAGTGACTCCATCAGGTGATACCCAGGTGGCTTTGTAGATATCATTACGCGGGTACCTGGTACTCGCAACGACCATGTTTTTCGATGCTGCCAATTCTAGGACTCGAAGTCCGTTGTCATTAGTGTTCTCATGCAAACTATGGGTGCCTGCGTAATGCCTGAATACCGGCTCCCGACCTATTTTAGCGTTCAAATCCCCAAGGATGATTTTAACATCATACCTTGGGCAGGCATGGAGGGCCCTCTCGACTTGTTCATAATAAGTCTCTTTTTCTTCGTCTGAGGACTCCTCCGTAGGTCCGTGAACGTTAATGAGGCTGATGTTCTTGAATTTGCCTCGCACGCGAAGGGTGCATAGCCTTTCGCTTATAGCATTAAAGCCGATGACGGTAGACTTCATTTTTTCGCTGACCAAGAAGCCTACCCCGAGCACATGGTGTTTTGTATGACAACTGTAATATAGGTCATATTCTCTTTTCTGTAAAACACCATTCCCTGTCCATCTAATTTCTTGTAATGCTGTTATGTCAGCTTTATATTCTGACAGGGTATCGGCTAGCTGCTGAGCAGCTGGAGCTCTATAGAGCGATCGTACGTTCCATAAGAAAATTCGTAAATCATTTTTCCTTTTTCGTTGCATTGGTTGTCGTCGTGGGATCAGTCCGTTTCCGAGGCTTGTTGCAGGTCTCGTGATTCGTTTGTTTTACGGAACAGGGAATCAACCCGTTGCCAACCTGTGGAACTAGCCTGATCATATTAGCAAAACCTTTTAGAGGTTTGTTTCTAGCGGCCGCCGCGAAGAGGCTATGATCACACTTCCACCAGTCCCGAATAGTTACGGCACGTGCATGTTTTCGTATGCTACATGTTATTCCCCCTATTCGGCTGATGGCTGACCGCCACTTATACCCTTATACGTAATTAAAATTGTAGACTTCCCTTCTATAACCTGATCCGCTATCAAGCAACCCCAACAAGGTGTCACCATAAATGGTCACTTCCGCGTAAGGACGAGGATCTCCATTTAAGCAAAGAGTGGTTGCTTCTATAGCCCTATGATGTAGCTTTTTGGATTTAACTTTTTGACGAATTCTAAGGATGTTTTTGGAAACTGGTGGAGACTTAGATCCAAAAATTCTCTCTCTAGCAGCTTCATACTCTACAAGGCGTTCGTGAAGGGATTTTCTAAGTGGATATTCTGATTTTGGTGATGGAAAATCTGTAGGAATAATGTCGTTAGGTCTTTTTAAAATTTGAAAAGCTTGTTCCTTATTTGGTTGAGAACTATTTTCGTTGCTTAAGAAGTTATGATTTTGTTGGTTGATTTCAGTTAATGTTTCGATTCCCGACTTTTGTTGAGAGAGCAATAAGCTTCGGGTGTCAGATTGCTCTTTCGGATGTTTCCCGGACACTTTGCATTAGGGCATTGGGGAGACGTTGTATCTTCTTTTCCACATTTATAGCAAAATAGTGATCTTTGAGCTACAGGACATTCAAGATAACTGTGGCCAACGGCCTTACAGTTCCAATACGTGAAAGAACTTGTGTCTTTCTTGAACTGAAGAGCTTCAATTTGGCTCTCAGATCCAATTGACGGATTTGTTGCATCAAGGTCAACCTCGTGGACATATTTCCGAAACTGAGCAACTACACTTGTATGTGCCTTACTTTTAAGGGCATCTTGATCGTAGATGTACTTTTCCATCTTTCTACATACATATACCATTTCTTGAAGATTATGAGTTTGGTATGTTAGGAGTAACTCACCAATTCTTCTACGCACATTTTGCTTTATTAAGCTAATGAGCTCAAAATCAAAAATATCCTGCCAACTAACATGGGGCATATAATAAATAAATTTTTTTATTTTTTTTTTATTTTTTTTCTTAAGAGAATATATCTGCAAGATGAGTATCGGTTTTATTTTTTTTTTTATTTTTTTTATTTAATTCCAAAAAAAATCTTGTGGTATGAATGTTTTACTGGATATAACTTAATAAGTATAAAAGATAACGAAGTCAAACTATCTTTTTTACAAAGCCAATAAATAAGAAGTGTGTAATTACTTAACTCTGTTTTCAATTTTTTCAATTTTTTTTTTTTTAACAAAAAGTAAAAAAAACACTTTTTTTTTCTTAAAATTTTCTGGTTTGCACCGGGGCTTTTAGAATTATATTTTCTAATTTTTGTGAATAATTTTTTATGAAAGATTCATATATTCTGAAAACAGTCTCGGTTTTGAAAAAAACTCATAGGATATATTTCAAAATGCAATTCAATATGACAATATTTGTAATACCATTGTAAGAGAACGACTGGCAATAGAATTCTGGCATATTTTTTTTATTTTTTTCTGGTATTTTGTTTATCCACTTTTCAAAACAAAATAATTTTTCCGCTTACTATTTATTTAATTTTATTTTTAGAAAAGACGTCTATTTTGCATTTTTTAACAAAAAAATTCTTTGCACACGCACACAAAGAAGTTGTAGTTCCACAAAATTCCACTGCAATATCAGCGCTAAAGAAGAGAATTTCTATCTCTTTGCAAATAAATTTCGCCCGCCCGTTCGCTCTCACATATATTTTGTCTTGTTTTTTTTTGTGCTTGGCTAAGTTTTTTTTATTTTTCTTTTCTTACCCGTCATCTTATAATTATTAGAAAATGTAAAAAAAACCTGCTGTTAGAAATAATTTTTTTTCTAGATATATTTGATGCAAGGTCATGATTCATGAATGACAATTTGTATATGACGTAGCCACATGCAGAAGAATTTGATTTTTTTGGTTGGGCAAGTTACTTGTAGGTTGTTACACATTGTATTTTGTTATCGCGATTCATGATTTCGCGATGGATATGATCGTTCTTTAGATATAAAACTCAGAAGTTTGAAAAATTAGGTAGATAATTATCTACCTATGTCCTGTTTTTTTTTCTTTGTTCAAATCGTAACTCGTAGACTTGATGGTTGATGGAAGTTCGTGTTCACTTCTTGTGGTCGGATCGATGCAGGATTTTTGGTTGAATATTGTGCAGTATAGGTATATATACTTATGTGTATACATGTATGTATACTCATTGGTTGGGTCATTTGTTTGTTTTGCGAAAAGAAATATGTATACATATGTATATATACATAGGTATACAAGTCATTTTGTATTGTTTTTTCTTCGATAGTTTATGTAAAATAGTGTAATTGAATGATGAATGATTGAAATGCTTGATATCGTTGGTGGAGAATTTAATTTTGAGTAGGTAAAGCGATAGATTTGATTAACATTATTATTGTGTGATTGAATGAAATGTTTGCGAACAATTCAACAGTGTTGTTTGCCAATATGTGGGTGGCAAACGAATAAATTGTTCCTTGGGTCAGTCATACAGCAACAGGTGTGCCTTAGCCGTTGTGCAATTTAATTCAAAGAGAGCTTTTACGGAATTCGCTATCCCGTTATTTTCCATACCTGTGCCGGTAATGTCTGTAAAAATTGTTTTTTTTTTCAATATTTTAAAAGAAGACGTTTGAAATTATTTTTATTTTGTTTTAATTTGACCATAATTTAAATACATAGTTGAAACCTTTCAAAAATCACTCCAAAATAAAAAAAAAAATTATCTTGATCTTCAGCATTCTATGATGTGTACTGTACCTACCTTATTTAAAAAAAAAATATCAACTATATAGCCCTTCCGGTATAGAACATACATACCTAGGTAGTTTCTCGACCCATACAAAAACTTATACTTTTTTTACTCTAGTTAGGTATGTACCTATAATTTGAATAAATTTCCAAAAATCATGTCTTACCTGCCTAGGTTGCTACTCACTTTCAAAATTTTCAATTCCGTACAATTCTCCTAATTATATTCCAACCTGCAATACAACCGTATGAATGAGCCGGTAAGTGAAATGTTCTTTCAAAAAATTCTCAAAAGAAAACTTGCATTTTACATAATACATACCTAACTAATAATGAATATTTTTTTGCAATTAGAAGATCATATTATCATAACGAACAAAAAAATATGTAGGTAGATATCTACAACAAATAAAAATATCCACCGCCACCAAACCGAAAACCCCTCTCTAGCATTATGTATATCGTTTTTTGTCGCTTATTCATATTATGTATATTACTTTTCTCATTTCTCATAGTATGACATGCTCTGCTCGTAACATCCAAAAAACAAAACAACTACTGAACTACCTACCTATAGCAAAAAAAACTTAAAAAAACATCATTCGCCCCGTGCCTATGTCATCGCCACCGGCCGTCGTCGCGTCGCGTGTCGGTCAGACTCATGGTATAAAGAATACAAGGTATGCTTGACAGTTCTGGTCGACTGAGTTGTGACGTCATCGCGAGTGATGTTTTTAGTTGTCAGATGGAAAAAAAAGTAAACAATAAAATATTTATTTGTTATTTGTTGTTTTGTTGTGTTCGTTCAAGCAAATTATTTGTTTTACAGAAAATTAAAAAAAAATTCGTTCAAGGAGATAATGGATATTTATGCCTATAGGTACTTCCAAACACATATTCCACTATAAGGTGACCCACAAAAAACGAGATCTGTGGAAGTTATATTTACAAAAGGGAATGTACGATTTGGCTGAGCGTAATACCGAAAATCCTGCCCAAATGGACATTGTTCTGGCACGAAAAGCTGAAGTTTCCTTTGACCAAAAAGAATACCTTCGCAGTGCGGTGGTATATTCAAATACAAAAATAAACTTCGAACAAATTTGTCTAAAGTTCCTATCGCTGGAAGACAAACGCTCATTAATGACTTACGTCAAGTATCGCCTCGTAAAACTCCGCGATACAGATCTCACTCAGGTAACCATGTTGGTTGTGTGGTTGGTGGAATTATATCTCACCGAAATATCTTGGCCTGGTCTGGATGAACAAAAAATAACAGGATTGGCAGACGAAGTTTGATAATTTTTTGTAAACACCTCGAGTGGAAAAATGTATTCGCAGCAATAGGGCAGTGATATATGATTTGATGGCATCCTATGGTGATAGCCATAATCTTTCAATGTTGGCTGCCGTTAATGAGGACTATGAATCAGTCACCAATGGATGGGGGAAAAAATCTAAAATTTTAATAGCTTATAGGTAGTACACGTAGGCACAAATAACATAGAAAATACCCCTGAGGAGATATCCGATGGCGTTTGTGAAATAGTAAATCAAATTCGAAAAAAACTACCCGGCACTTACATAGTTCTACCGGTAATAAATAAAACAATGGAAATAAAAAACAATGGAAATAATATTTTTTGTTTCTTATAGACAATTCTTCCACGTGGGCAGCTTGCAAATAGACTGCGTGATAAAAACTCTTAAGTTAATCTCCTTATCAAAGAAAAGTGTATACCTAACAAAGCTTAATAAGTATATTGTATTATTATTATTACTATTTTAAAAGAGAATCATTCCAATTTCGAACTCAGCAGCTGAGGATTAATATTGCTTTGCTTTAACAAAAAATCCATGGCTCGTTTATGTTCGAAATGAGTTTTGATGTTTAATTTTATGATGTTTAGTCTAAGTGAGTATTATTTATAAAAAAAAAAAAACTATATTTATAATTTATTCCAAACCAATTTTTTTACAATCGAAAAAAATATGCATAAAAAATAATAAAAGCTTTAACTAGCTTATATTGTAGTAAATACTACAGTTAAACTGAAAATTATCTAGTTAATATTCAATTTCATGCACAGCTCGTGATCTCTGCTCTTAAATTAGTTAAACAAAATCTACAAAATATGATTATTGTATGTAGAGTATATTGCATTTCATATAAATTTAAAGCCCACACTCGTACAAATTTATTCTTATTATTTGTGATTTATAACCGTATTAATTAAATGCAAAAATAAAGTGTTTGAAAGTATGCACCAGTACTGATTTTATTTTCATTCTATTTTTACTCTTATGCTCAAAAATATATTATGATAACGACTTTAGTTAATGTATTGACATCTCAGCAATGAAAACTAATTTTTCCCATTCATTAGAACCGTATTTAGCTGTGATACAGTATTTTATAATTTGTTATAAACCGGGAAATAATTAGTCTTTTATTGATAAATCATATCAAAATGGTTTCAGACTTAGATGCTGAACTCCATGTATGAATAGTGATAGAAAACCCATGTATGTATTTAAATGCGATAGAAAATAAATTGGCAGACTTAATCAGACAAACGAAGATGACATCGCAAATGAAAAAAATATGAATGTTTCTCCTAAAGTTGAAGTTTTTAGGGATGGTACAAAATCTAAATATTTATATTCTACCTAAACATTTTTTCTAGGTGATCAAGAGTAGTATTTTCAATGGCTAGACAGAAAACTTTGGAGTAAAACTTTGGAGTAAAACGATAAAGTAGGTATTTCTGTTTTAAGTAATAGTTTTTATTTTTTTTTTATACATTTGTTTCTTATTTTCATTATTAATATTATTTAAAGATTTAATTCGAAAATAAAGTCTACATCTAAAGAATAAAAGTTTAACTTTTTCAGTTAAATTTATATGATCACAGTTTGTTAAGTGAAACTTTAAGTATTCACTTATCACATATATCTTATTGCCATTGATTTTAATGAAGATGTTTTCAAGGGCAACAATTTTCTCCATAAATTCTGGAGATGGCTTGTGCAAACCACCTTCAGATATTGCATCAACCCAAGTAAATGAGTTTTGTTTTTGCTTAGATGTTATTTCACCAGCATTTTCGAGATCAAGTCTCTTAATTATATATCCAGCTAAGTTTTGTAACGCATCATATTCTAATTCTTCAAATTCTAAACCTTCAAATTCATCCCAGATCACAGTTGGTTCAATTTTCTCTTCAGTCTCATCATCATTACTTCTTAGAGTCTTGAATAAATTCTCCGTTATCACGTTTTCTTTTTCATTGAAGTTCAGTCTTAAAATATTTGTCTCATCGTCTTCTTCTACGTTGCTACTTTGACTTGTATGAAGCAATGTTTCATTTCTTCCTATGAAAAACATACATTAAGTGAAGTGACGATACCAAAATAAAATGTAGGTATTTGCTATTTGATAATAATAATATTAATAATAATAATAATAATAGAAAAACAAATGTATTTATTTTAAAGACCTTACAATAAATGTTTAAAAATAAGTTCTTAAAAACTACCTAATAAATATGAACGCAGGCGATATTTAAATTCTAAGGCAGTCGGATGGTCATGCAAACCACCTTTAGCTCGTATCACGCTAAAAAAATGCTCCAGGACATCTTGATTTAGTCGATACGTCAAGATGTACTCCATTTTATAACTTTCTTTTAAATAGTTGTAAAGCTGGGGCAACGAGGAGTTCGAAATTAATATACCCCTTTGAAAAGGAAGTAGAGCTTTTCGTTTCGGTGCTAGCATGTTCGATGTAAGATCGGTCATTTCTTTCAAAATTGTATTTTGAGTATCCAGTGAAAGCCCATAGGCCACCATTCGATCTCTGGAGTCAATTTTTGGCACTTTAGAGTTAAATACATCAAACCAGTCATTTACAACTTTCATACAGTAGGCACAAATCAAAGAATTTTCTGATGTCAAAATTCCTAACGAAAATGCCCTCTCGATGGCACAAGATCCAGTGTGCGAAAAAAGTTGTGTGGCTAGTTTAACTTTTTGTCGTCCAGCTTGTTTAACATTTAAGTGAGCTTCAGTTATTTTGTGAATTATGCTGACTTCTGAACATGAAGTAAGTTGAAGCAGTTCTTTACTAGGTTCACAGTTTATAACTTGGTTTTTAAAGTTGAATCCCGTATCAAGAAAATGGTTTCTGAACAGTTTAATAAGGTGGGGAACATCGGCAAATACAAAGATTTTTAAATTTTCATCTACAGGATTCTTAAAAAAAGTTTTATCCGTTGACACGTCTAGCTCTCTCCATAATCCTTGGTTTGTTGAACCCATGTCAGAAACAATTGCCACGACAGTGAAGTCTACTTGGTGTAGAGCAATAATTATGTTTTGTAGGATACTTGCCGTCATTCTACAGTCATAATCATAGAAGATTGGTTGTTTCCAACTTCCACTAAGACCTCGTACCATTACCACTTGAACATATTCCGATGGTTTCAAAAGTGAGTCGGTTGCTTTGTCATACTCATAGGCAGACTTTATCTTTATCTCGTCGAACGAGACAACGCAGATCCTCTCCATTGGGCTGAGTGGGTAATCCTTCATAAACCGAAGAACATCTTTTAGGATCCCTGGTTGGATCTTTATTCTCGAAGCCCACTGTCGTAGAGTCGACGGCCCGGGCAAAGGATGATTTTTTTTATACAAATATCGGTACGCACGTGGACCAGCAGAATGTAGACAAATGGCTGACGATATATCATCCAGTGTCCAATTCAATTTCCTCTTCGGATTTTTTAATCTTTTGACCTGGCCATCAGTGAAAATGGATTTTACCGAAGTTTCCAGGTTGCGGAGTTCGCTGTCCTTTATTCGGTTCTCTTCTTCCAGTTTTTTTTTTTCTTTTTGGGTAAGCAGCAGTTGTTTCTCCAGCTCTATTATCCGCAACTCTTTGCTACACTCCATATCAACTCTATGTAGAACAACAATAAAACATTTTGAATTAACAGACTGCTTTTAATAAGTATTCGGTAATACAAAAACAAACTTACTCTGTTTGAGTTGAAATTGAATTTTGAATCTCATCAATTTGTTCCAAGTTTTCTTGGTTGGGTAAAATATTTCCTTTCTCTTCTTGAATGCTGTAAAATTTAACAATTAAAAAAGCTTGCAAAACATAAATTCAATTAATAACAAACCTTTTTTCATACTCTTCAAGGCAACTTGCCACAATCTGTTGGTTGTTCCTTTTCTTCGCCCGTAGAGCCCTTGAAATGGAAACCGCATCGTTACTGCAACTTTCAGGCAAGTTTCTGTGTGGTATGGCTTTCGGGTCGAGTTTTCGTTGTAAGGTGGACACATTCAATAGTCTCGTTTTAAGACAATAATCGTCTTCACTAAAATGCAGCGCGCATATTCGTGCATAGTTGGGATTAACACGCTCATTCCCACATGCTTTAATCCAAATAGCACGCTGATTTGGATCTTTTGGGAAGCAAAAAAATCTCAGTTTTTCACAGTTTTCCTTATCGGAATAACTCGTGCAATTGTTGACCGAACAATAATTCGGCATATTACAAAAACGTTTATTTTGCACTAAATAAATATCTAATTAATATTTTTTTTACACATAAATTTTCTATGTCAAACCAACCACAACAGAAAATTAAATCGACTGTCACTCGCGATGACGTCAAACAAAAACAATATGGCCAAATGTCATTTCATATCCAGCATACCTTGTATTCTTTATACCATGGGTCAGACTCATCTCTCATGTCTCAGCACAACAGGCTCTGGCAATAAATATGTAATATGTATATATGCCTGTGTGCGCTTGTGTGCCTCTGTCTGCTGATGCATACCATACCCTACCCATATGTCTCTGTGGCTGGCATTATCTGGCTCTGAGAAAAGTATTGCACAAGAGAGAAGTTAGCTTATAGAAGAGAATCATTCTTCTACTAATACATTCAAATGTATTTACATGAGTTCTGAGTTTGCTTCTAAGGGACAATCACCCTTAAGGGTTTTGGCTCACTTTTCAAAAAAAAAATCCGTTGAATTCAAAAATTGAAAACAAATATCGATTTTTTGTATAAAAATGCCTGTTTCGGCATTTTTCAGTGTATATCGGTCTAAATATAACCTTTTGTGGCTTTTGGCATTCAAATTCTATAAATTTATTATTGTTTTCGCTGAAAAAAAAGTAAATTCAACTAAAAAGTATAAGCGCGTCCTAAATGTAGATAGTGCGACAAGTGCGTACGCGCCGAACTTCTTTTGAGTTGGTACCCAGTTTTGACGTTTTGGCGACAGATCAAAGAAGTAAAAAAAAAATTTGACAATTCAATTATTATTATTCTAAATTTTCGTACATTAGTTTTCAATCAAAAAAAGTTTTCAGTTTTTATAAATTACTAGCGGGCCAACCCCGGCTTCGCTCGGGCAATCAACTTTAGGCTTCCTAAAAAATTGATAAAAAATCATCTTAAATATCTTAAACTAAGGCACTCCGTTTGTGCACAGTTACTGTGAGACCTCAAAATTTTGAAGTTCTAGAATTTATTTAAATTTGATATATTAGAAATTTATTTATACCTCAAAATTGAAATGCGATATCCCAGAATAGACTACCCTGGCATCCTCTTACAACCCCGGTGGATATTCCAGTACGCTCATAAAAAAGAAGAATGGAAGTTCTAAATTTTGACTGTCTAACGCCTCTATCAGTTTACTTGCTGACCTGGCCCGGGTGTAAATGCACAAAACGCTGTTCTTGGCTTTGTTAATTTTTTATATTGTTTGGAGGCTTCGGACGCATTCTGAAATCGTACTCGGTTTCATCGCAATTAAAATACGACTTCTTTTGCTTTAATCGTTCGCAATCATCTTCGTTTTTTTTCTTCTTCTGGAACCAGTTTCGTCGAAGATTTCTTTGATTGTTCGTATGTAGAATGGAGTTTTTAAGATCTGGACAGGACCGACCTTTGCCCCAGGTTGAGTGTCAGTCATGAATCTAGCGATGCCCATGTCTTCATCTTCAGAAGATTGTTTTTATTTTCTCTTCATGAGATTCTGGAGCTTCGATTTTGATTTGAATAAATTTATTTTTATTGTATACTTACGAAACTTTTATCAATTTTTTTTTTTCGATTCAGTACCTATAGTGCTAAGTTTATAAATTCTGGTAAGCGATGGACGGCACTGTCACCTTTCAAATTTTATCTGTCACCTTTCACCTTATATGTGTCATGTCATTGTACGTAACGAAATTGGTTCTTCCAAATCTTGGAAAAAACCAAAATTGTATATACTACCTAGGAAATAAGAAATAATAAAACGTTTAAACGATTATGTTTGGTCTTCAAATTTCCAAAATTGATTAGTTCGCTCTTCAAATTTTCAAAGTCTTGAAAAACCCAAAATTTACATGAATGAATGAAATGTAACGAAGTAAGCAGTAATAAACCGTACCTACCTTTCAACAATGTGGTACACAATGTTTTCTTTTTTTTTTGTTGTATCTTTCCTTAAAGAATTGAATTTGAATAAATTTGTTAATTTAATCTTTGTGACAACCGAACTGATTTTTTTTAATTTATATTTATGTAGATTTTTTGATAAATATAGTTCTTAGTGAGTGTTATTTTTGTATGCCCAACGTACACCATAGTTTTTTTTTGTTTTAAAAAAATCCATGTGGTATCACAACGGGCCTAATTTTGGCCTATGTGTGTTGGAAATCGTCCGACAGCCACCTTAACCTAACCTAACCTAACCTAACCTATATATAAACATTACCGTATTCGAAAGCAATGTTGTGTCAAAATTTCAAAGCCATTGGTGAAGAACTTTCGGAGATTAGCGGTTAGGAACAAACGAACATTTACATTTTTATTTATGTAGATATAGTGAATAATTTGTTTTTAAATAAAAAAAAAATTATATTGATTACAATAAAGTGAAAAAAAAACATTCCATAAAAAATGTCTTCATGTGGCCGAGAAGATCTTCTACAATCATAAAAACTATCTCTGGCCGAAAAACGAAATTACATACATAGAAGTTTGAGGTGAATCTGGAAAATACGGAAAGATTGCCGAAATTGGCCAAGGAATATTTGGGTAAGTGCTTCAATATCCTACAATTAAAATCAGAATATATATTTACTGTAACTTATATTCGTAGTGAAGTGTTTAAAGCTCGGGAAAAGAAGAGCAACAAGTAATTTTTGCCCATGAAGAAAGTCCTCATGGACAAAGAAAAAGATAGTGTAAGTAAAGTGTATTGTAAAAATAACTCATGATGGTGTTCCTATTAATATTATATCTGTTTTCTAGTTTTTGCAACTCCTAAAACACGAGAATGTCATCATTCTTATAGAAATCTGCAGAACACAGGCGACTCATCATAACCAAATATAGGTCCACATTCTATTCAGTCTGTGAGAGATCAAGAAAGTCAGGCAACAGCTTTTGAATGGATTGCATTACATTCACAGTAAAAAGGTAAGTTCTGACAATGAGACTGCCTAGTAAAAATGTTAAAATTTGTTTAAATAATTTCAGATATTACATTGCGATATGAAAGCTGCAATGCATTCATAACAAAGAACTCGCTGATGGATTTAGAACGAACACAAACCCATTGTTGGGCGATCGAAATGGAAATGCGTCCATATGTAAGGGATTCACATGGATGAGATTGGATAGATAAGCTTTTATCCGATCCTATGCGAAGTGATTTAAGTTAAATGTTATCACAACATTTACAGAGCATGTTTGAATATCCGGCTACGCCTAGACAACCAGGGCAAGCAAGACAATACCAACATGCCAAAGCCTCAAGACAACAGTTTGATCGCTTGTGTTTTTTTTAGATATTTTGTGCGGTTATTTTGTGATTCTAGCCAAGCACTTTTTTTTAAATTTCTTTGTTTGTAAGTTGAATAGGCATATTTTTGTTTAGTTAAAATGACGAGAAATAAAACTAATTTAAATGAAATTTTGTTGAATATTTTTGTTCAAAGACTGATGCATTTTACCATAAATCTGGTGAATTTAGAATGTATGGGATATGGTTTAAGGGTTCTTTTCCACACTGAAACTTTTGAGTAAAAGATTTAAAGGCTACTTGTAAGCATTAAGTGCTGATTCCAGATAAGTATCATTTATGTACGATTTACCGTTAGTCAGATACATGCCAAAACGTTTTCCAACATCCTTACTTTTTTCTATCAAGAAGAAAAATCAAAAACATTTTCGAGTGTATCTTAGCACCAGTAAGCCTTAAGGGGATGTTTTAATTTGGAAAAGCACCCTCAAACTACGCATACAGGTTCCTCTATGTGTTTTTTCATGAACATGGCTATACAAATTTGAACTCCATGAACCATGAAAAACCAAAATTGATTTTGATGGAACTTGTGCCTGGTGGATCACCGTTAAATTTTTTGCGAAAGAATTCAAACTTCTTGACGACAAGAAAATTGATTGAAATTATGTAGAGATGCTGCAGCTAGTGAGAATAACAAATGAATACATACATACCAAAAAGTAATTCGCTACATGTATCTTCTTTTTCTTTAGTCGTTTACTTACTTGATGTGATCACCAAAAAAGATGTACTTCGGCATGTTAAGCAAATGGATAACGAAGATCCCAATACAGTTTTATTCAATTGACACCATTGCCAAAGTTAGGAAATGTATATTTGTTTTTCTGCATCCTCTAAAAATAATCATGCGCTAATCACTCGCAATTCGAAATAAATAAAACATAAATCAATTGATTAGTGGTATTTGATTTATTTTTTAGTTTTTTATCAATGTCGTCTCGATAAATCTTATTTTTTTGTGAGATTGTTTTTGGTCGGTTTATAAAGTTTTTGGAAAACTATTTATTTAAAGATATCTGATTGGATAGTAATCTATAAATGTACGTCAAATAAAACTTGACTAAATCGTAAGCCGGTTGCTTGTTACAAAATGTTTTGGTCATAAACCAATTCTTACTTAGGTCGTTCATTTATAATTATAAATAATCTCTGATGAGGATATCATTGACAAAATACTGTACGTACTACTTTATTTTTTGAAGACATACCACGCTTATAGGGCTGATATTAGATACAAATGCATACATTTGTTTTATAATATCAATATTATGAGAATCTACTTTTTTGAATACGTTGAGTTTTAATTATTTTTGTAACCAGCTATAACTTGTTTATATTTAAGTTTTTGAGTTTACTTAGAATTTGTTGTTTATAATCTTTTTTCTGAAAATATTATTAGTCTTTTTAACTATACGAAATAAATGTTCTTTGTTAATTGAGCTGACCATTTATGTATTTAATTATTTAACGATTTGACAATAGAATACTGTTCCTTTAATTCACTCAAATCTGGATACAAAACTCCAGCTGGTACTTAATGCGATTCTGGATGCGTCAATTTTTATATATTGTATTTCAAAAACTCCTTTACCAGTGCTTTTTTCAACTCGTCTTGTGTTTCCTTTAGGAGTGATGTATTTCACATTCTGGCTCACAGTAAACGCATTACCAAGAGCATCAAAAGTTCCAGAGCCAACTTATTCCGTCGATGGTCCGTATCTGAATAAAAATCCAAAAATCCAACATTTTAAATATACATTGTAATTTAATAATGATTGCTTTACTTGTGCTCAATAACTTTAACAGAATTGTTGCTTAAATTTGTGCCTAGAATTTTTGCTGATTCTTCAAGTCCATTAAAAACTGTACTAAACCCTTCAACTGCTCTAGCAGCTCCTTGCATCTAAAAATAAAACAACGATTTAGACTCGCTCTTTAGTTTATATTAATTTACAAACTTTATCTTGTGCGTCTTCTTCGCTCAAACCAAAACCCACTGAGAGTATATTTGCTCCTTGATTTTTAATATGTGGTGCTAAAAAACGTCATATCGCCATCGTGGCACACCCAACCTTGCCGGCAATATCCAGTAACTCCTACTGCTGCTCCAGACACATTTTTCGCAACTTCCACTGAAGTTTGAACTTTAGAGGAAACTGGAGGTGTATCAGTGCAAATCGATTTTATTCATGAGATTATCAAACTCTTCGCTGTATTCCTTACCAAAAAGACGAGCCCAAATTTCAGTTGTCGTAACACAATGAGTAATGTTTAGATTCCAATACTTTTCGGCATACTGGCACAAAAGAATTTAGCCAAATTTTCGTTTGTATACTCATTAGGATACGTAGAGTAAATACTTTCATGGACATGTGGAACAACTTGGAGAATTTCGATTTGAAGAAAGTGTATTCAGGTTGCGCACACCGCCTTACAACACAATATTCTGAAAGTGATGTTACAGGATCAAGTTTCGGATTGAATCGGACAACTTTTTGTGGAATTATTTGCTAAGAAAGAGAAATATGTATGTGATTTAAAACATTATCAAATGCGAGAATATGAAAATAATAAAACTTTCTTGGGTCTCTTGGGTTGTATTCTTTATCACATTTGATTTTCGGTCGCCAAATGGACTCGGTACCTCCGAACCAGCAGCCGATAAACTGGCGAGGAATCTGGTGTATTTCCTGCAGGAACGCTCGGCCCTATCGTAACAATATACTGTTGCTGCTGCTTGTTTTGGTAATTGGAGACAGATGTTTACTTTTGTTGCTGTTGTTGTTGATTTTGATATCTTTTTTGTTGATGAACCTGATAAATTGGTTGAATAATAAATTAATTATAACAATTTGTAAAAATATTAAAACAAAATACAGAAAATACAAACCTCAGCAAGTCTGTCATTTTTGACAAATAACAAGAAGTCCATTAGTTGTTTTTGTAGTACAATCTGACATTTAGTTTTTTTTCACAACTCACATGTATACACCGATAGGAGAATTAAGAGAGTTTTCTCTTATTCTCCTCAAATAAAATTTGCGGGTTTAAGAAGCAAGAGGGGTACCGGTCGGTTCTCTAGGTAAGTAATTTCTCTATGCGTCGTTCGCTACGTTTGTGGATCCAAAACGGACTCGTTTGCTTGAAGGGACACAACAAATGACTGTCACTTAAACTTCAGACCAGCATTTCAGCCATCTTGGATTTCCTTCTGACACTTCTCGTTTGCGAAAACCTGCGCAAGATAATACCTTCTTTATGGGTACAGTGAGTATGAATATATATGAAATATGACTAAATCTAAAGAGTTGCCAATTGGCACATAGAAAAATATTTTTAAGAGGATTTATTAGATTTTTCTTTTCTAATTCAAGTAAGAATAAAAGGAAATTTTAAATATTGTATTAAATTTTTTCAAGTAGATTTCTGATTACGTGGTATTTTTAAATTTCTATTAACTTTTGAAAATTCTTAAGAAATATAAAGTTTACTTAAGGCTTTTGAAAATACATGTCAAATTTGATGCGAGTCCCTGAAAAAAAAACTTGAAATTCCAAAAAACGTATGAAAACACCGTGTCCGTATGTCCTTCAGACAAGATGGCAAACAAGCTTAGTTTTGCAACGCAAACTTGTCTAGGCCTTCTCAGTCTCAATGAAAGTGCTAATTTATCAATAAAAAAATCACAGGAATTTAGCAACCAGCAAACAAAAAGAACAACAATGGTCATTAAATTTGACGACACGGTAAACAAAATTATGGAAGCCGCTCCACAATTGAAGAACACCGGCGTTTTTATTCATCGTGAACAATCTTTGCTTTATAGCAACAAGAGAAGAAGTCTATATGATATATAGAGCAAGCTGACTACGAAGAACCCGAACATCAAAATCTTCGTAAAGGGCACAAAGTTACAAATAGATAAATTTACTTTTGGATACGATACTTTCCGAGGTTTGAAATTAAAAACGAACAGTGAACTTCAATATATTAAAACAAACTTTAGTGATGAAGCTGTAATGAAGCGTTACACTTACGCAACCCCTCCCGTATGCCGTAACCTTATTATTTACCGGCCACCACCGAACCAGACCAGTTAATTAACCAGCAACCACAACCGACCTGCACAAATAACCAGCAATATCAACCAACCTGCACCAGGACCTTAATAAAATAATCATCCGCAATACAGCAGCATCGGCACAGTGTGTATTACTAAAATAATATTAACTTTGCACTTTACCTCAATATAGTTCACACTGTGTCATAACTGAAAAGTCAACAAGAGGATGGATGAAATTCCGAGTAATTCGAAGCTTATCACTCGGTGAAACTACCTCATATCTTATAATTTGCAAGTTGAGAGTAATAAGGTTCCGGCAATCACAAACTACCGATCCCTACACGTCGCGTCGCTTTTATAGTACCTCGTGTGCTATTTTTAAGCCAGACCTTTCTTTTTAGTAGAAATTGTAGTGGTAGAATAGTAATTTTCCCTTGGAATAGCCTTGGGCTGGAATCAGATTCCTGTACCGCAGTTGATATCCCTCTTTCTCCTTTAGAGGAATTAAGGGAAAAGTAATTTTCCCTTGGAGTAGCCTTGGGCTGGAATCAGATTCCTGTACCGCCGCCGTTGATATCCCTCTTTCTCCTTCAGAGGAAGTAAGGGCAAAGTAATTTTCCCTTGGAGTAGCCTTGGGCTGGAATCAGATTCCTGTGCCGCCGTTGATATCCCTCTTTCTCCTTCAGAGGAAGTAAGGGCAAAGTAATTTTCCCTTGGAGTAGCCTTGGGCTGGAATTAAATTCCCTAATTATTTTAAGAATAAAAGTATTGTAAGATTACAAACCACCTTTATATTATATGAAATACCGTGTTAGTTATTTTAAGAATAAGAGTATTGTAAGATTGTAAACCCAACCTTTTTATTTTAATCTATTATATAAAAATAAGTCGAGTTTTCCTTCCTGACGCTTTAACTCCAGAACGCACGAACCGATTTCCACGGTTTTGCATTCGTTGGAAAGGTCTCGGGTTCCGTGAGGTTTATAGCAAAGAAAATTAAGAAAAAAATTCAAGAGAAAAGCAGGAAAACAGGGAAAATCATTTTTCACATAAAGCGCCATCTCTGATACATAGCATGTACTACAACGCCGCCAGTACGTGGTGTGTTTGTCATTTCATTGATTTTGGCCACTATTCGATCAAGATGTGACATAGCTTTGGCGTAAGCATCATCTTGAATTGCGACTCTTCTAGATGGCGGGCGGTCGTACTGCACATTCTGCGCTTGCCACTCAATTTAAACACAATTGATACTCCAACATGCAATATTTCCCGATCCAGTGCAATGGGAAAATTGTTGATTCAATGCAAGCTCATTTTTTGGGATGAGTGCACAATGGCACATAAGAAATCACTTGAAGCACTTAACTTCACACTGAAGGATCTTCGGCGAAATAACAACATCTTTGGCGGTTTGATGATATTGTTGGCAGGCGATTTCAAGCAGACGTTGACAGTAATTCCCCGTGGAACGCCTGCAGATGAATTGAATGCTTGCCTGAAGGCATCACCTTTGTGGAATAACATAAAAACATTATTGCTAACCACTAATATGAGAGTTGAACTTCAAAATGATCAAAGTGCTGCACAATTTTCCAAACAATTGTTAGCTGTTGGAAATGGTCCCAGTTGATACGACAACTGGATTAATTATTCTTACCAACGACTTTTGCCGATTTGTAGACTCTAAATTAGCTCTTATTGAAAATGTTTTCCCAAACATTAGTGAGAATTATCAGAATTATGCTTGGTTAAGTCAACGAGCAATTCTCGCGCAAAGAATAATGATGTACACTACACGCACTGAATTTCACTATTCCCGTTGATTCCATAACAAATCCCGATGATGTAGTAAATTATCCAATGGAGTTCCAGAGAGTTCAAGAACTCCATTGGATAATTTACTGGTAACTACCAGGATTTCCACCAAATAACTTGCAACTCAAAGTTAGTTCAGTTATTATGATATTGCGTAATTTGAATCCACCGCGACTTTGCAACGGTACTCGACTTGCGGTGAAAAGACTTATGCCGGATAATTTGCGGACACATATAACGCTTCGATTCAGTATTTACTTTGGATCCACTTTCATTTTTTACTTGGAGAAGTTCAACTAAATTACACTTCATTTTTGTAATCGAAATGAATTCATTACTGTTGTGAAATGAAATAAAATTTTTTCTTTTCGCCATCTGGTGGCGAAACGGACTTCGCCAGGTTTTCTAGTTATCAATAAAATAAAAGATTATAACTGGTAATTGGCCAATAAAAATCTTGTTGTTTTAATTTCGGAGTACCTTTTCTGCTTTTTCGAGATTTTTTATCTTCGAATGTGTTTCAATGCGTATAAATTGGTGCTAGAAACTGTGCTAATTTCGGAACGAATCTGTTGTAATCATTCCAATAAATCGTTGTGTTTGTGTGATACTAGAAGGAGGTTTAAGCGAAAGTATAGCGTCAACTCTTTCTTTGGAAGGTAAAATTCCATCCTTGTTAATCGTATGAGCTAAAAATACTAGACTCTCAACCCCAAAAACACATTTTGAGACATTCATTTTTATATCATATTCGCTAAAACGGTCAAATAAGAGTTTTAGGTGTTCCCTATGATGTTCTTCTGAATGGCTAGCCACTAAAATATCATCAATATAGGGGAATACGAAATCCAGACCTTTGCATACTTGGTTAATGAAACGCTGAAAGGTCTGGGCCGCATTTCTTAACCCAAATGGCATTCGTAGGAATTCGAACATTCCAAATGGTGTCGTTATTGCCGTTTTGTGTATGTCACACTTGGCCACTGGTATATGATGAAAAGCCCTGATAAGGTCAATTTTTGCAAATATTATACAACCTCTCATTTGCATCGCAAAATTTTGTATATGTGGTATGGGATACCGATCTGGTATTGTCACACCGTTAAGGCGGCCGGCGGTAGTCACCGCATGGCCTCCAGTCGTTATTTTCTTTTTTCTTTACTAAATGTAAAGGAGACGATGCTGGTGACGAAGAAGGCTGACATATTCCTATATTCAGCATATAGTCGAATTCTGTTTTTGCTGATTTTAATTTGGAAACATCTAGTCGGCGCGGTTTAGAGAAAGGAAGTTGGCCTTTAGTTTCAATTCGGTGTTCAACATTATGTTTAATTGGCAGTTTATAATTAGGTGCAGATGTAAGACTCGGATACATTTTAATAAAATTTCCATAAGAAATTGAAAGTTCGAAATGTTTCGGACTAGGAGCCAGAGTTGTAATATGTTTTTCGATGGCGCAGACGGTAAGAGAGGTTTTCTTATCTACCAAGCGTTTTGCTTTAAGATCTACTAAAAGATCGAATTTGGATAAAAAGTCTGCTCCCACAATAGGATAAGCAATAGAAGCTATAAAAAAGGCGTGGGGTAGATCCCTTCGTAGTCCTAAATCGAGTTTTAACAATTGAGTGCCGTACGTACGTATTGTTGTACCATTGGCTGCTGACAAACAAAAATTTGCGTCGACTCTATTACGAGGAAAAAATGTAATCGGAATTGTGGATACATCTGTACCCGTATCGATAAGAAAAATAAGTTTTGTATTTTTGCATTTTATAAAAAGTCGGCGAGATGAAATCGTTTCAACTTGACCGAAGGTAGCCGTGTCAATTTGGTCAAGGTTATTAGTTTTTTTGTTGGTCTGTACTTTCCTTAAAGCTGCATGGTTTTCTGCAGTTTTGAGCCTCTTTTCCAAACCGGTAATGAAAATAGCACATAAGATGCTTTTTAACGTCTCTCGGAGAACGCGTTTCTCTTCTTTTATTAAAATAATTGCTTCGTTTACGAGATATACTACGTGAACGCGGAAAAGACTTAACCGATGAAACCGCAAATTGGAGTTTACTTAGCTTTTTTTCAATGACTTTTAATCTATTTGCAACTGGATCGCTAGAAACAGTTGATACATTTAAGGGCTTACCAACTTCGAGGATTGTATCCGCCGTTTTTAACTGATTTTCTATCTCTAGGTCAAGTGTCGCAGCTAAAATGGATTTGATGTACACGGGTAAACCATTTAGCCAAATTCGTTTGAGCAAGTCAGTTGTAACCGCTTTAGAATCGCCGCAATCGTTTGTAGATTTCTAAAATACTGAGATGGAGTATTATCTCCAATCGCGACACCGTCTAACAATTTTGTTAACCTACGATTCTCACTTTCCGTGTGCCTCCCGACGATAATTTCTCTAAGCTCATTGTATTTTTTATCCGCCGCCGCGCCGGTGGATTATTAATGAGATCAGTTAGGGTGATTAAAATATCTTCTGGCAAAGCAGTGAGTATGTGATGATATTTTAAGTCATCACTTTTTAAATTATTTATTGCAAAAGTCGATTCTGCTAAAGCAAATCATGTAGCGGGGCTAGCATGGCTGAAATTGGGCATTTTCACCGTGGCTATAGTGCTTGTGATATTTGACGCGTTACCCCCACCATTCATATCTCCCTCTTTATCATCGTCTATGCCCATTTTAAAAAGTTATATATTTTTTCGAATTTAGAAAAAAAAAAAAAAAAAAACAAATTTTAAATAATTTTAATAATAACAAAAATAGAATTCATTAATTTGTAATTTTGAAAAAGATTAGAAATTATTTATAAACGCTTACCAAATTTCATTTAAATACATATGTATAGAATAATAAATTTTACCAAAGTAGATGTAGGTATTGAATTCGAAATTTCTTGGTTTTTTTTTACACGTAGGTTTTACAAAAAAAATTAAAGTTTTATTTTGACTTTGAGGTTAACTTATCCAGGCGCTGTACTGCTGTCATAAGACTGTCCTTGGGGCTTTGACTTGAAATGGCTTCCATGCAGTCAAAAAATGGGAGGCTTCAATTTTCGATGGTGGGTATTTTATGGTTTGCAACTATTTATTTGATTGCTGATGCTGCGTTGTCTTATCGATTGTCAATGATATGAATCATGAGACACCTCTGGGTTGATAAAAGATTGTTGTCGAATGGAGCTTTCTGTCGATATTTTTGCTGTTGTATTGTTGGTTGGGTGTTTTATATTTGGTCTTTGCGGTCTTTTTTATTTGTAATGAATGTCTTTTTATATGTGATATTTTAATTGTCTTTTTACGAAATAGTTTTTTTAGTTTGACAAGATTTGGTTATCACTTGAAATGGTTTATATTGCGGCAAGTGTGGCAAGATTAATTTTCTTTTTTTTATATCGGGGTCACCAATTGTAGGGATTAAGTGAAACACAGTCTTTTACTTAATCTATATAAATAAAAATGTAAATGTTCGTTTGTTCCTAACCGCTAATCTCCGAAAGTTATTCACCAATTGCTTTGAAATTTTGACACAACATTGCATTCGGATACGGTAATGTTTATATATACTTAAAACAAAAAAAAAAAAACTATGGTGTACGTTGGGCATAAAAAACAACACTCACTAAGAACTATATTTATCAAAAAATCTACATAAATATAAATAAAAAAAAATTCAGTTCGGTTGTCACAAAAAATTAAATTAAAAAATTTATTCAAATTCAATTCTTTAAGGAAAGATACACAAGATACAACAAAAAAAAAAGAAAACATTGTGTACCACATTGTTGAAAGGTAGGTACGGTTTATTACTACTTACTTCGTTACATTACATTCATTCATGTAAATTTTGGGTTTTTCAAGACTTTAAAAATTTGAAGAGCGAAATAATCAATTTTGGAAATTTGAAGACCAAACATAATCGTTTTAACGTTTTATTATTTCTTATTTCCTAGGTATACACAATTTTGGTTTTTTTTCAAGATTTGGAAGAACCGATTTCGTTACGTACACATAATAAGGTGAAAGGTGACATATAAAAGTTGAAAGGTGACAGTGCCGTCCATCGCTTGCCAGAATTTAAAAACTTAGCACTATAGGTACTGTTGCGGCAGATCTGGCAATGCCTTTGCCGAACTTCCAAACGCAACCCAATCCTCTTGTCAATCAATATTTGACAACTAATAAAACTCACGAGGCCAACTAACCTTAATTAAAATTTGGCGCCAGCGGCAGAACCCAGACCAAGGAATGCGAAAGTAATAAAAAAAATAATTTTACTTTAATATTAAATTTTAAATTATAATTATTTCATTTAGGATTTTTTTAATAAACAATATTGAACTAAAATCGATATCTTTTCCTTGACAACATTTTAAAAAAATCTTTCTGGTGATATGCCGCCGAAGGCCCCCAAAAATACTGGACTTAAAGAGAAGACATATAGCTGCCTCTTGTGCAACAAAGTGGATAATCTCCGAATGGTTCGCTGTGATAATTGCGATGGCTGGTATCACTATATATGTGTTGGAGTGACTTCTTCAGTAGCCTATCGTGATTGGCGATGTTCCCATTGTTCCAGGCTGCTTTCAAGTGGATTACTAGCATCACAGCAAACACCATGTAATCCTAAAAAGGCATTAGATATATCCAAGAGTGAAGGGAAATTGGATAAAGTACATAAGGAACGCCGTATGTCTCTTAACGATGGAGATTCACGTCCTTTCGTCGGCGATCCTGTTCCTCGTACCTCTTCATTCTCTTTATCTGTTACAGAAAACTCATCAAATCCATTAAGCGTGGTCACTTTTCGGCCACTTCCCGACTAGAAATGACTTGGGGATAGCCCAGCCTATACATCTGGACCTAATTGGGTCCCGAAGAGGTACGCCCAATAGGGAAATCCCAAGAAGGCCCCAATTAGCCCCCATTCGGGAAACCCCACCGTAAAAATAAAAATTTTTAGTTAATTTTTCCCAATTGGGATCTGAGTGGGACCTAAGTGGGAAAACCCAAAGTAAAAATAAAAATTTTTAGTCAATTTTTCCCAATTGGGATCTGAGTGGGACCTAAGTCGGCAAACCCAAAGTAAAAATAAAAATTTTTAGTCATTTTTTTTGCGTTATACTTTGTGTCCGACCACACTTAGAAGTCTCAAAATTATTTCTGGCAGACTACTAACAAAATGTATGAATGATTTTTATCAAGTATCTTATTTAGAAAAAAATCCAGTATTTGCGCATGCGTAGATAAGCGTAAGTATCGCAATACTCAAAAGAGGTCTCTTATTATATTACATTTATCAAGTCGGTTGTTATACACACTGTGTTAGTATACATCTATATTAGTTCAAAGAACTGCGGCGCCTTAATATATCTATGTGTATATGTATATGAATATGTATCAATAGTGTGACACCAAGCGGAAAAAAGAATTAAGTTGACAATCGAGAAAACGCGGTGACAAGTTACGACAGGTTCTTTTTAATTATCGAGTGCTTGTTTTTTATTAAGCAGTTTTAGTGTTTTAGATTATTATTATATTTTTATTATAAACATTTACCAATGGCTAGTAATAGAAAAACGTAAGTACTTTTAAAATAATTTAATTGTGTACTTTTAGTATTTAATTGATTCAGTTATTTGTAAATTTTTATATCAAAATATTTCTCTTAGGGCTCGAGTTGGGACACCCTTAATGGGGCCACTTCTGGATTACCTTATTGGGACCATCTTGGGATTTTCCCGTTGGGGCACGAATGGGATTGCCCAATTAGGGCCGCACAGGGCTTTGCGTGACATCCCTATTTGTGGTCCCTATAGGGCAACCCAATGAGGGCCCAATAGGTCTCAGAAAAAAATTTCTAGTCGGGTTCCTGAGGCTCATTCTTCTCAACATAATTCAACTAATGATAATCTAGAGGTAGCACGGGATATCGTCAATTCTCATTCAGTTTTGCCGACATCTGGAAGTGGTGAAATCATTAATGACATAGACGTAACTCGCCAACATTTAGGTAGTCATGAGATCTCTGTCCAAGCAAAAGATAACAATCAAAAAGTCGATGGGATATCTGCATCCAAGAAATTCAATAAGCGTGCGCGTTCCCAGATATCGAAGGCTTCTTCCTCTAATGTTAGGCGGATAAATGCTGAATTGCTGCTACTGCAAGAGCAACAATTAATTTTGAAACAAAGGGAGGAAATACTTACCAAGCAAAGAAATTTAACCGCCCAACTAGCAGAAGAAGAGGACCAAATTTCATCATCGGACGAGGAAAGTGAGATTTCAAAAGTTGAAAGCTGGCTAAGGGCATCACATCCGATTCAGTCAACGTCTAAGGGTGCACCTGCTGCGGAAAGCACTTATGCAACACTGCTTCAGCCACCCACTGTTCCTCTAGTTAATGTTGGTACTGGAAGGTCTCACCAAGACCCACTGCTACAGCAGATCTTAGAAAAATTACTTGCTTTAGAGATCAAAACGTCTACCCAAACGTTTAATGCGAATACAACTGATTGGGTTCCACCCGGAATGCTTACAATAAGTGCAACAAACACAGTGCCGGAAAAAGAAAATGCGTCCAAATCAAAACCTGATTCAAATGATGTACGACTTATTACACGTGAACAGCTCGCGGCTCGCAAGGGCATTTCAAAAGAACTTCCTAAATTTGATGGTGACCCAGAAGAATGGCCCTTATTTGTGGCCACATTCGAGCAAACAACTAAGCTATGTGGATTTTCGGATCCGGAAAACCTTCTTCGTCTTCGACAAGCTTTGGAAGGGAAAGCACGAAAATCAGTTAGAAACTTATTGCTGCATGAATCTTGTGTGACGCAAATAATATCAACATTACGGATGAAGTTTGGCAGACCGGAACTAATAATAGATGTCCTGTTGTCGCAAATCAAAGAAATGACGGCACCTAAAGAAAATCGTCCAGAAACAATAGTTGACTTTGCACTAGAGGTACAAAATATATGTGCTACCATGAAAGCCTCTGGTTTGGTGAATCATCTGTGTAACCCTGAACTTCAACAAGAATTGGCCTCTAAGTTACCTGGACTTTTAGGACCTTTTTGGGGAATGCACAAACTAACATTGAAAAACTGCACATTGGACGATTTTAGTAAGTGGCTGCTTCAACTTGCAGAAGGTGCAAACGTCATAATGATTCCAAGCACTTTGAACAAAGGTCGTCGACGAGGGGCTCTTAATACTCACACTGTACAAAATGATCCTGTTGAAATTGAATCTTGTGCTATTTGTAAAGGTGATTGCCAAGGTGTTGAAAAGTGTAGCAAATATTTACAAATGAAAAGAGCGGATAAATGGAATGCACTAAGAAACAAACAACTTTGTAGAAGATGTCTCAGGGCCCACTTTCCAGAGGCTTGTACATCAAGTGCAGTATGTGGTGTAAATGGATGTCGCTCTTTTCATCATTCTAGCCTTCACAAGGAATCTTCAGTGAAAATAGTTTCGGTGTCCTCACGTATGAACACACATCATAACAAGGAAACACGTATTCTTTTCCGAGTATTACCAATTACTCTACATGGAAAAGGAGTTCAAATATCTACATTCGCCTTTTTTGATGAAGGGTCATCATTGACATTAATAGATGAGAGTTTGATGAAGAACTTGAACCTCAAGGGTGTCCCTCAACCATTATGTCTTCGATGGACCTCAAATACTCATCGCTATGAAGATGATTCCGTGATGTTTGACCTTGAAATATCCAAAACGAATAATTCAATCAAATTCCCACTCAAAGATGTACACACTGTGAAAAATCTGAATTTACCACTGCAGTCACTTGATGTCAATTTGTTGCAGACCCACTATAAGCACTTGAGAGGTCTTCCTATAAAGTCGTATACAAATGCTGAACCAAAACTTCTAATTGGACTTAAAAACTGCCAACTTGGAGTAAGTCTTAAGTCTTAAGTCTAAAGAAGGTGGAAGCCATGAACCAGTAGCAGAGAAAACACGTTTGGGCTGGACATTAAAAGGTCAATCAGGAAATAATCCATCTTCTGAAAGTATCATGACCCACCACGTGTTTCAAATGTGCGACTGTGAAATTTCAGAAAATAGTGAGCTGCTCGAGATTGTTAAAAACTACATTTGCTTGGATAACTTAGATGTTGATTGCAATAAGAATTTGCTTGTGTCAAGAGAGGACAAATACGCTTACGACCAACTGCAGAAGGTTACTCAAAGAATAGAAAACTGATTCCAGACTGGTTTACTCTGGAAACATGCAAACATACCTCACCCAGATAGCTTCCCAATGGCGCTAAGACGAGCCAAGTGCTTACAATCAAAAATGTTAAGAGATCCAGATTTAGGTTGCACGCTGCAATCTAAAATCGAAGATTACGTAGCCAAGGGATATGCAAGAAAATTGAACCCGTGTGAAATTGAAAATAAAAAATGTTGGTACTTACCCATATTTCCAGTGATTAATCTAAATAAACCGGGAAAAATAAGACTTGTATGGGATGCTGCAGCTAAAGTTGATGGTGTATCTTTAAATAGTATGCTTTTGAAAGGTCCGGACCAGCTAACACCTATGGTATCTGCTATTCGAAAATTTCGTCAAAGGAGAGTCGCAATTGGAGGAGATATAGCTGAGATGTACCACCAGGTAAGAATTCGCACAGAAGACCAAAACTATCAACGTTTTCTTTGGTTTGAGCCAGGTGCTCTTAATCCGTCAGTTTATGTTATGTTGGTAATGACTTTTGGGTCAACTTGTTCGCCAAGCTGTGCTGAATACATTAAAAACCTTAATGCTAGAGAGTTCCAAGATCGTTTTCCTAGAGCAGTTCAAAGTATTTTGCATACCCATTATGTAGATGACATGTTGGATAGCGTTGATAGTGAAGAGGAAGCAATTCAACTCGCACGTGATGTCCACTACGTTCACTCTCAAGGTGGATTTCAAATCCGGAACTGGGTATCAAATTCTAAGACGGTCTTAAGTGCACTCAATACAAAATCTGTCGATGCAATTAACTTAAGTTCTGAAAGAGAACTTGCCACAGAAAAGGTGCTTGGGATGTGGTGGTCAACATCTGATGACAGTTTCGTTTTTAAAATTTCAAATCGATATAAAAACGAGGACGTGCTTCGAGGCAAAAAAAGGCCTAATAAAAGAGAGGTTCTCAGTTTGTTAATGACAATTTTTGATCCCTTAGGTCTCCTTGCGTTCTATGTTATGTACGCCAAAATAATTTTTCAAGAAATATGGCGTTCTGGATGTGCATGGGACGAGTTCATTCACGATAAAGAGTATTCAAAGTGGCTACACTGGATTCGATTGCTTCCTGAGGTGACAGCTATGAAAATACCAAGATGTTACGTCAGAGCTGATTTCAAACATTTTCCAAAGTTTGAGATTCACACGTTTGTGGACGCTAGTGAAGATGGATATGCGGCTGTAAGTTACCTAAGAAGTACCGATGGAGATCTGGTCGACTGTGTTTTGTTAGGATGTAAAACTCGAGTAGCTCCCTTGAAATTGATGTCAATTCCTCGATTAGAGCTTCAAGCTGCCGTCATCGGAGCTCGATTGGCCAAAAGCCTTCTAGCTACCCATTCCATTCAAATTTCTAAATTAACATTCTGGTCAGATTCGCGCACTGTACTATCTTGGCTTCGTTCGGATCACCGTCGTTACAAGTAGTTTGTCGCCTTTCGCATCAGTGAGATACTTGAGTTGACGGAACTATCTGACTGGCGATGGATTCCAACGTCAGAAAACGTAGCTGACGAAGCAACGAAGTGGCAGCGGATTCCTGATTTTTCAAACGACAGTCGATGGTTAAATGGACCATCTTTCCTAAAACTTAATTTGAGTGACTGGCCAAAAGAAGATTACAAAAGTAAAACAACAGATGAGGAACTTCGCGCCCAATATGTAGGATATCATGGTAAAGACAGTCTAGCTGATGAGTGTTCTATTGCTATTGAACCCGAACGCTTCTCTTCCTGGAAAGGATTTCTAAAAGTCATGTCAAAAGTCATTAATTATGCTCGATTTTGGAAAGAAAAGGTCATTAAAGAAAAATTGAAATCAAAACATAATTCGAACCTTCAAGTTGAGGTCGTTAAACATAGACCTGTCTCGCAAAACAAAATTCAATATGCTGAGATAATTTTGTGCAAAAAAGCACAATGTGATGAATTCATGGATGAAATCTTGCTGCTATCCAAAGGAAATCCCATTAAGAAATTAAGCCCCATCTATAAGCTTTCACCCTTCTTGGATTATAATGGCTTACTTCGACTTGGTGGAAGAGTGGCCCTCGAGAACAGAGATGATCCTATCATTCTGCCTAAGTATCACTATATAACACGACTAATTCTTCTCGATTATCATTTAAGGTACCATCACTGTAATAACGAAATAGTTGTGAATGAAGTACAGCAAAAATATTGGATTCCACGTCTCAGAGTTATTCTCCACAAAACTCGACGAGATCATTGTCAATACTGCAAGAATCAAAGAGCTCGGCCATTCCCTCCAAGAATGTCATGTCTCCCACAGACACACGCCTTGCTTCATATTGCCGCCCTTTTACATATGCTGGTGTAGACTACTTTGGCCCTTTACTTGTCTCTGTACGACGCAGCAGTGAAAAAAGGTATGGAGTGTTAATAACGTGTTTGACAACAAGGGCAATTCACATCGAGGTTGCCTATTCGTTATCGACAGACTCCTGCGTAATGGCCATTCGCAACTTCATGGCCAGACGTGGCTCTCCCATTGAACTATGGAGCGACAATGGCACAAACTTCAAAGGTGCGGAGCGTGAATTGAGAGAAGCTTTTGAACTGGTTGATAAAAACAAAATGACGAGTGCGTTTACGAGCTCCTCCATGAAATGGCGTTTTATACCACCCAGCTCACCACATATGGGAGGAGCCTGGGAGCGTTTGGTGCGTTCCGTTAAGGATGTATTATATAAAATTTTACCATCACGCAATCCTAATGATGAGCTCTTACGTAGTTCTTTAATGGAAGTGGAGATGATTGTGAATTCTAGACCACTTACATACATTCCAATTGATCACGAAGAAGAGGAATCCCTGACACCTAACCACTTTTTGCTTGGCAGTTCTAGTGGTATTAAGCCATTAATCGAAGGTGTAAGCGAAGGCGTGCAACTCCGAAGAAATTGGCAAACCGCTCAACAACTTGCAAATGCATTTTGGAAAAGATGGATACGTGAATATCTACCCGTTATAACTCGACGTTGCAAATGGTTCGACGAAGTAAAGCCAATCGAAGTAGATGACATCGTACTCATTGCTGATCCCGATAGTCCTAGATTCTGTTGGCCAAGAGGAAGAATCATTGCTACTAAAGTCAGCGCTGATGGTAGAGTGAGAAGTGCGTTGGTTAAAACTGTTGCTGGTATGTACGAGAGGCCAGCTACAAAAATAGCGGTACTTGATGTTCGTCGGCACAAAGGACAAGACACAGTAGGACCTCAAGAGGACATACTGGGGGGAGTGTTGCGGCAGATCTGGCAATGCCTTTGCCGAACTTCCAAACGCAACCCAATCCTCTTGTCAATCAATATTTGACAACTAATAAAACTCACGAGGCCAACTAACCTTAATTAAAATTTGGCGCCAGCGGCAGAACCCAGACCAAGGAATGCGAAAGTAATAAAAAAAATAATTTTACTTTAATATTAAATTTTAAATTATAATTATTTCATTTAGGATTTTTTTAATAAACAATATTGAACTAAAATCGATATCTTTTCTTTGACAACAGGTACTGAATCGAAAAAAAAAAATTGATAAAAGTTTCGTAAGTATACAATAAAAATAAATTTATTCAAAAGCGACCAAAATCAAATCGAAATCGAAGCTCCAGAATCTCATGAAGAGAAAATAAAAACAATCTTCTGAAGATGAAGACACTCAACCTGGGGCAAAGGCCGATCCTGTCCAGATCTTAAAAACTCCATTCTACATACGAACAATCAAAGAAATCTTCGACGAAACTGGTTCCAGAAGAAGAAAAAAAAAACGAAGATGATTGCGAACGATTAAAGCAAAAGAAATCGTGCTTTGATTGCGATGAAACCGAGTAAGATTTCAGAATGTGCCCGAAGCCTCCAAACAATATAAAAAATTAACAAAGTCAAGAACAGCGTTTTGTGCATTTACACCCGGGTAGGTCAGCAAGTAAACTGAGAGAGGCGTTAGACAGTCAAAATTTAGAACTTCCATTCTTCTTTTATATGAGCGTACTGGAATATCCGCCGGGGTTGTAAGAGGATGCCAGGGTAGTCTATTCTGGATATCGCTTTTCAATTTTGAGGTATAAATAAATTTCTAATATATCAAATTTAAATAAATTCTAGAACTTTAAAATTTTGAGGTCTTACAGTAACTGTGCACAAACGGAGTGCCTTAGTTTAAGGTATTTAAGATGATTTTTTATCAATTTTTTAAGAAGCCTAAAGTTGATTGCCCGAGCTAAGCCGGGGTTGGCCCGCTAGTCTATTATATAAAAATAAGTCGAGTTTTCCTTCCTGACGGTATAACTCCAGAACGCACGAACCGATTTCCACGGTTGTGCATTCGTTGGAAAGGTCTCGGGGTCCGTGATGTTTATAGCAAAGAAAATTCAGAAAAAATTTCAAGAGAAAAGCAGGAAAACAGGGAAAATTATTTTTCATATAAAGCGCCATCTCTGATACATAGCATGTACTACAAAGGCGCCAGTACGTGGTGTGTGAGTATCCCTCACGAAAATAAGTACGTTTCATTTTATGTAGATGGCGCCGGTGAATGAAACATTGTTTGACAGCTACTCATTGTACTCTGCTCAGTTAATTTCATGTGATATTTATTATGCGCACGTTCTTTCAAACACTAACTTCAAACCGGTATTGTGTAACAACATCTTTGGCGGCTTGATGTTGGCAGGCGATTTCAGGCAGACGTTTCCAGTAATTCCCCGTATAACGCCTGCAGATGAATTGAATGCTTGCCTGAAGGCATTACCTTTGTGGAATAACGTAAAAACATTATCGCTAACCACTAATATGAGAGTTCAACTTCAAAATGATCAAAGTGCTGCACAATTTTCCAAACAATTGTTAGCTATTGGAAATGGAAAAGTCCCAGTTGATACGACAACGGATTAATTATTCTTACCAACGACTTTTGCCGATTTGTAGACTCTCAATTAGCTCTTATTGAAAATGTTTTCCCAAACATTAGTGAGAATTATCAGAATTATGCTTAGTTAAGTCAACGAGCAATTCTCGCCGCAAAGAATAATGATGTACACGCACTGAATTTCACTATTCAATCAAAAATCGATGGCGATTTGGTACAAATCCGTTGATTCCATAACAAATCCCGATGATGTAGTAAATTATCCAACGGAGTTTTTGAACTCTCTGGAGTTACCAGGATTTCCACCAAATAACTTGCAACTCAAAGTTAGTTCAGTTATTATGATATTGCGTAATTTGAATCCACCGCGACTTTGCAACGGTACTCGACTTGCGGTGAAAAGACTTATGCCGGATTTGATTGAGGGAACCATAATTAACGGAAAGTATGCAGGTGAAAATGTATGTATTCCTCGAATACCAATGATTCCGACTGATCTTCCGTTTGACTTCAAACGATTGCAATTTCTGGTTCGCCTTGCGTTCGCAATGACAATTAACAAGTCGCAAGGCCAATCGCTTAGTATTTGCGTAATAAATTTAGAAAATCATTGTTTTTCACATGGGCAGCTATACATTGCGTGTTCACGAGTTGGGAAACCGTCCGCTTTGTTTGTGTTAACGTCAAACCAAAAAACAAAAACTGTGGTTTACCAAAGAGCACTTCAATGAATCGGATAATTTGATGACACGTATAACGTTTCGATTCAGTATTTACTTTGGATTCACTTTCATTTTTTACTTAGAGAAGTTCAACTAAAATACACTTCATTTTTGTAATCGAAATGAATTCATTACTGTTGTGAAATGAAATAAAATTTTTCCTTTTCAAATATAAAACAAAAAATAATTTTTCTTCATCTTTTAATCCCCAAACGAAATGTTACAAAAAACGAAGCCATCTGGTGGCGAAACGGAGTTCGCCGGGTTTTGCTAGTTTATAAATAATAATTCACTTTATTGTTTCAAACATAATACTACTTAAACATTAATATATTGTTATATAAGAAAGTTCCTTTTTATTTACTTCACGCTTTCTTTTTACATAACAAATAATAAGCGTGATAAAGAGTTATCTGGCGCAGTCGGAAACAAACTTTTATTTAATTTTTTTTGAGAATTGTGTCTAAATAAAATTATTAAAGCAAAGTGTGTTCAAACCTTATAAAAAAAAAACTATTACTACTTAAAAAGCTAAAGTAAAGATTCGTTGTGCAAAAGAGTTTTTCAAAACCTTTCAACGGAAAGCACGCGTTTCAATTTAGAAAAAGTACAGGTAAAAAAATAAGTAAAAATAAAACATACTTTAAAGCCATAAAACGACAAATTCAAGTTCTTAAATACCGAAGTGAAAAAAAACGATAGCTCTTTAAAAGAGCAAGGTAACGCTTCCCAAAAAAAAAAAAACGTTCTTTAAAATAAAAATTCAATAAGCTAATCTCATAGACAATTTACTTTAATATTATACGATCGCTAAATAAAAATCTCTTCAGCAAAAATTTTTTTTAAATAAATCGTATTTCAGAACATAGCTTATACGACCAGCAAAGTCTTGATAGAAGGCATATACGACCGCTTAATAAAAAGCTCTTCATCTTAGAAAATTAAATGGGACATCGCCTTCACTAGCAAAGAAAAATTTCGAGTGATAACTGTACCTACGAGTAAAAGCAAAGAAGTATTTTTGGACAACAAGAGACCAGACCACGCCACCATGGAGGTAATTGATCCAGTTGATAGATTTAAGATTGTCTTCGAATTAATAAATAAAATACCAGAATTTAATGGCGATAGCAATAGTCTTATTAATTTTTTGGATAGGATTGATTCATTAACAACTGTTATATCCAGCTTTGATCAGGGTACAAGATCTCTTTATTGGTTTTATTAAAGACAAGGTTGTAGGAAACGCGAGAACACAACTTCAAAAGCATGGTAGGTTGAGAACATGGCCTGAAATTAGAGACGTTTTAAAAAATAGATACGGAGAAAACTTTCTATTAACAAATTAATTGATAAAATAAGAACAGCTAGGGTGGAAAAAACCATTGAAGATTATTACAATTTAATAACACTACTTTTGAGTAGAATTAATAATTCTTTTTTAATAGAAAATGATTACCAAAATGATCAACCAATGATTGATTCAAATAATCGAATCGCTTTGGATGCTTTTAAAGAAAATCTACCAGAGCCAACAAAATCCATTATCTTAAGTCGTAACCCACAGTCTTTAATTGCTGCTTATAAAATCATTGTAGAAATCGGCCACCAGCTTCATGGACCGAATTCGAATTCATATTTTTCTAGCCGTAGATTTTCATCAAATTCTTATAACCAAGGGATAAATGGTCATTCCACTAGAGATAATACTAGAAATAATCAAGCAGAGCCAAGAACTAATTATTCCTCAAATAGTCAACTTAATAACAGAAACTTCCAACAAAACAATAACCGAAACCCTTCATTTCGTCGTTATAATAATACGCAGAATAACAGTTATCGTCAAAGTGGCCAAACACGACAAAACAATAATTCTACAAATAGTAATCAATCACAGCAAACAACTAACAGTAATACCAAAGCAATACGAATAATACAAATAACTCTGAATCCATGGACATAACAACTAATGAACAAATTTCTGAATCCCAGGAATGCAATTGCACTTGTAACTGTCAAAATTTTTCCAGGCGCGAACAAAACAACTACCTTATATACATAGTTGTTAAGGCAAAAGCTAAAAATTTAAAATTTATAATTGATTGTGGTGCCGAATACAGCATCATAAACAATCAAATTTGTGACCCAAAGTGGAAAATTTGTACACCAAATCGAACTCTTAAAGTACTAAACCGTCAAATCAACACCAACGTCACCAACGTTGAATATAGATTCCCTTTATTTTCTGAATTTAATCAAGCAAATTATTTCGTTGAGTTTATCGAATACCCATTCCATGAATCCTTCGATGGTCTAATAGGTAACAATATTTTAATAAAACTTAATACTGTAATCGATTTCAAAAACAGACTTCTCAGAACAGATAACGCAGTTCTCCCAATGTTTTTAAACGAATATGAGGATAAAATTAGAAATGTTTGCGAAGACGAACAATGTTTACAAATTTTTAATATAACATCTTTCGAAAATCAAATCCCAGATAAGGTTTTTGCGAACCATTTAAATAACAACGATCTTTCAAAACTCAAATCACTTCTTTATTCTTTTAAATCTATTTTCTATAAAGACGTTGATATGCTTACATTCACTAGTAAAATAAGGCACAAAATAAACACCAAAAATGATATTCCAATATACAGTAAACTGTATAGATACCCAGAAATACACTGCACTGTGATCAGTAGATAAACAAATAGATGACATGCTACGACAACAAATTATTACACCTAGCAATAGTCCCTATAATTCTCTTATTTGGGTTGTACCGAAAAAAGATGATAACGACGGCAAAAAGCAGTGGAGAATTGTAGTGGACTATAAGAAGTTGAACGAACAAACCATCGAGGACAGATTTCCTATGCCCAACATCGATGATTTGTTCGACAAACTTGGAAAGTGTAATTACTTTTCAACAATTGATTTGGTGAAAGGATTTCACCGGACATTATGAGTTTTTGAGAATGCCTTTTGGGTTGAGAAATTCCCCAGCGACAATCCAAAGACTGATGAATGATGTCCTAAAAGACTTTATAAACAAAATATGCGTAGTTTATTTAGATGACATTTTGATTTTTTCTACTAGCTTTCAAGAACATTTAGACTGTTTAAATAAAATTTTAAAAAAATTAAAGGAATGTAATCTAAAACTACAAATAAAAATATGTAGATTTGCCGACATATCTACAAATTATTTAGGTCACAAAATAGTTAACAATGGCATAAAACCAGATGAAGTAAAAGTTAAATCCATAAATGAAATGCAAATACCATCCACGGTAAAAGGCATAAAACAGTTTTTAGGAATAACCGGATACTATCGGAAATTCATTAAAGATTATGCGAAGGTGGCTCACCAAATGATAAGGTATTTAAAAAAATCTGAAAAACTTAATGTCGCTGATCTCCAATATAAAAGCATTTGAAACATTAAAAACCTTGTTGATATCTGAACCTATCCTCAGAAGCCCAGATTTTGCGAAAGCTTTCATTTTGACCACAGATGCATCTAACTATGCACTTGGTGCCGTTTTAAGCCAAAATGGTCATCCGATCTCATACGCTTCCCGAACACTAAACAAGCATGAATTAAAATACTCAACAATTGAGAAAGAGCTTCTCGCTATTGTTTGGGGAGTAAAATATTTTAGAACATATTTGTATGGTAGGAGGTTTAAAGTATGTACAGACCATAAGCCACTTGTCTGGTTAAATGGGATAAAAGAACCGAATTTAAAACTCCAACGCTGGAAGATTATTTTAAACGAATACGATTTTGAGGTAGAATATTTAAAAGGGAAAGAAAACTGTGTCGCTGATGGTCTTAGCAGATATATTGAAAAGGATAACGAAAACCACGAGGATTTGGACGATTCAACTTCCATAGCAAACATTTTCAATAATGAAATCTCTTGTGAAGGAAACGATGAAGTGACCTTATCACCAAACTTAAACATAAGGAACAAAAACGATGAAGTTTTGTCCACAGATGCAACTATCCACAGCGCTATGGAAGACGAAAAGAGACCTATCTATTTAACCGAAAAGCCAGTCAATCTTTATAAGAACCAAATCCATTTATCTTATGGTAAAAAAGATAAAATTGTTATGAAAATCGTTCATAAGAAAGTACAAAATCATGTCCAGGTAACAAAAGTGATGAGAAATTTATAATATATTTATGTATTTGATGAAAAGCACCACTTAAAAAAAGCATCATTAAAAAAAATATATATATATTGTCACAGGTATAAATATTTGTGATAAAAATTACAAATTTAGTTTACCAATCCTGGCTGTGCTATGGTTGAAATCCAAGTGAACGAGAAAACAATAATTTATAATTCAATAGCAAAAGTCACTCAAAACTACAACCCACTGCAACTGTGGCTTTCCAGTGTACTCTCTCAAATTATTATAAAGTTAAAAGTACCGCTTGTAAAAGAAAGAAATTCTAAGTCACTCAAAGTATTAAACCGCAAGTACAGTGGAGTTGTAGATTGATTTACAATGACAAATTTTAATTAATGAATAAGTGAATGAATGAATGATTGAATGAATTAATTTAATGTAAGTATGTAAACAATTCAAAGTAAGTATTTAAAAAAATTAAAAAATAAGGATTAGATTTGAATAGTATAGCATTTCAATTAATTAAACAATATATACATAAATTCAAATGTAAATATAAATAGCAAATGATACAATTGAGTAGTCCAAAACAAAAAGATTGCACTAACTTGTTAAAATTCATTAAGCAATTATTTATTAATAAATAAAGGAATTATTTGTGTTTTTTGCGAAGATGTTAAACTTTTCCTTGAATTCCAAAGTCTGTACGTTAAAAACTTTTCTATGAACCAAAATTTGAAATTATTAAAATCAAGCTTATTACTTACTGACGTTACAGATAAGAATGAAATTTTAACAATAATTAAAGATGAACATCTTAGCAAAAATCATAGGGGGGTGAATGAAATGTTTTTTGAATTAAAAAAAATCTTACTATTGGCCCAACATGCAAATCCAAATTCAAAAATTTGTTAACAATTGCAATGTTTGTAATATAGCCAAACATGATCGTCGACCACCCAAAATTCAAATGAAAATTACAGAGACAGCTCAATTCTTCAATGATATCGTTCACATTGATATCTGGTTTCCAGAAAGAAATAAAATGTATCTTACTAGCATCGATAAGTTCTCCAAATATGCAACCATACATAATTTAGCAGATAGAAACTGGTTAGCGATTTTAAGCGCAGTCAAAGAACGTATAAGATATTTAGGTAAACCTCAAAAAATCGTCTCAGATGGGGACACTTGTATTCTGCATACAGCCGTGGAACAATTTTTAAAAGAAAACAAGATAAACTTCCATAGAGTAACAGCCTCATTAAAAACAGGTAATTCTGATGTCGAACGATTGCACGGTACCCTAAACGAGCATTTAAGGATACGAAATGCAGACAAGGACGACTCGGACTTAGACGAAAAATTGTTCAACGTAATTGTTATTTACAATAACACATTACACTCCACTACAAAAATTAAGCCAATAGATATTCTAAGCAACAATCTTTCTCTAGACGACATCTGAAACCTTGTAAAAAAATATCAGCAAGATAAAGAGAACCGAGTTCTAAATTATAACAAAAGTGCAGACTCAAATCCCAATCTTTGTCCCAATCGTGAATTAAAATAAATCCTACAAAATAGCCATCACAATTTAAAGTGCAAATTGTATTTAAAAGCTTAAAAAGACAAAATTATATTCGTTTATTTTCCTACTCAAAAATTCATATTAAATCAATCATAAAAACATACTGTAGTGGATGCTACATTTAATTGATTGAAACTCAAAAGCATGAATGCAAATGTAGTACAGTGTGAACGTCGCGCGCAGTGTAAATGGAACATACACTCGGAACACTTACTTACAAAAGATTCTTTTCTGAACACACCCTACAGAATTTGATTTGACATTTGTGCCTTCTTTCATTCTACCTTCGTTTTATTAATTCATTCTTATCCTAATTGTGGCCGCGAATAAGTTATACTTTGTGCTGGAGCTTAAAATCGCTCAATATCTTAAAATTACTAATTTGTAAAGTACCTAGCTTAAAAAGTAATTAAATAGTTATAGAATAAAGTGAAAGTCTTTTTATTTATATAAAGTGCTTGTTCTCTAACTAAATTGGTGACCCCGACGACGGGCACATATAAAAGTAAATTTTTTTTCTTTGCTCGCTGCCACCAAAGCCGCCACACAACCACCGTTAACAAAACGCCGTTATCACGCGCGCGTCGTTAACAAGACACCGTTTGTTACGACAGCACGCCATAACGCTGTTAACTCACCAGGATAAGCCGTTATTGGTGCAGCATAAATTTAATAAAAAATTTTTTTTAATTTTTGCTTTAAAAAAAAAGGCAAAAACCAACGTCATTGAATTGACTCTTCGCTCCACGTCCATCGCCTTCGCCATTCATCCACCACCAGCACAACGATATCATCTTCCACAAGCACATCGTCTATCAGCCGCCGCCACCACTCAATACCCAGCCACGATAGCCGCTCGGGAATTAGAGGCGCAAATAAGCAATCAACGCAAGATTGCAGCTCCCCGACGACCAACCAAGCAAATAATTTGCAACGAAGTCAACATTTTTTTTCTCGCAGTTTTTTTTTTAGAATAAACAACTTGCCAAAAGAATACCTACACATTTTTTTTCATAGTTTTTTTATGGAGAATAAAACTTGCAAAATTTTTTTGACAATTTTTTTTTTGAATAAAATTGTGCACGTACCACGGATACCAAAGGTTAATTTAAGGAAACCGTTTCCACAACCGTTCCAGTTTCATCTACTACTGTAAAACAACATTCATCAGCGCATAAATAACTGAACAGAAAGCAACAGCGCCCAACCAGAACAGCAGCAAATGTTAAGTAGGCAACTAGAAAAGCAGTCTTTGAAGCAGTATTATACAAAAGCAGCGTTATATTTAAGAACAAAATTGTATAATTGTACAGGTGAGAGTATTTTTCTAGCTACAGCACATTTATAAATTAATTTTTTTAACTTATATGCCACAAAATTTTACGCGAATTACATTTTTAAATTTACATATTTCAAAATTTTTTTCTTTCGATTCGTGGGTTTCGCTGGGCGTGATATTCTTTACTTGTTGCATGTGTATTCATTGCTTTAAAAAATTTCTGTTACGTATCGGAACAGGTTTTGATTTTTTTAAAGTATTCAATTGTTAAATGAATGATAAAAAACCATTTGATATGGCAAACAACGGCGAAAATTTACCAAATCGAGGAGAAAACCTTCTAGTTGAAGTAGATCCTCCGCGAAATGCATCGACAGCCCAGATCTATTCGAGTGCCCCCGAGGAAATTAACTCCGTTAAAGTTCGACTTCCCTCATTTTGGAACGCGAATCCGGTTACTTGGTTTATCCAAGCAGAGGCTCAATTTACTGTGCACAAAATAAAAAGTTCAGAAACAAAATATTGTCTCACAGTCGCTTCTCTGTCACCGGATACGTGCGACTCTGTGATAGACATTCTCGTTGCACCTCCTACTTCCAACAAATACGAAGCCTTAAAAGCTGCCCTGATTCAAAGACATTCAGTCTCAGAAACTAAACGTTTGGAAAAGTTAGTCGAAAAAGCAGATATCGGTGATAAAAAACCTTCGGAAGTTTTTAGGTCAATGAAGATACTTGCAGGCAATACTTTTAGTGAAGAAATTGTAAAAAATTTATGGATGAGGCGTATGCCTCAACACATTAATATTGCTTTATTGTCAGTTGGTGAAAAATCACTCGACGAACTTTCTACATTAGCAGACAAAATATATGAAGCTTCAAAAAGTTCTCAAGTTTTTAGTATTTCCACTCCACAAACTCTTGCTTGTTGCAGTAGCAACAAAGAATTCGAAGATAGGCTTAGTAGAATCGAATCAAAAATCGAAGCAATTTCCTTTCGTCCGCGTTCTCGTAGTAAGCAACAATCGAATTTCAAAAATAATCGTTCACAGAGTCGAGATAGATCAAAATCTGCTTCAACGACCTGCTGGTATCATAGGCGTTATAAAAACAGTGCCAGAAAGTGCACAAAGCCATGCAATTTTTCAAACGTTAAATTTGAATCTACATCAAAAAACCCAAACTAAGTTTGCCTGCTGTTGCAGCGGCAAACACGCAGACGAATTCTAGTCGCCGCTTATTTATCAAAGACAAAAATAATAATTTACTTTTTCTCGTTGACACCGGAGCTGACCTCTCGGTTCTTCCATATAAAATTCAAAACAATTCACATTCGAAAACTTCTTCTAATCCGTTTTTCCTCCTCTCTGCTGCTAATGGTACGAACATCCCTACTTTTGGTTCAAAATTACTTAACGTTGATATTGGTTTAAGACGGAATCTCATACATTCGTTCATTCAAGCTTCAGTCAATCGACCCATTTTAGGAGCGGATTTTTTGTCTAAATTTGGACTTATCGTTGATTTGAAAAATAAAAGAATATTAGACCCATTAACTAAAATGCAAGCTAATGCCACAACAATTTGGTCGAATGACCCAACTCCAATACAATTCCAAATCAATAACGAGTATAACGAAATTTTAAGAAAATATCCTACTCTCACACAGGAACCGAATTATTTTGCTCCGATAAAACATTCGATAGTGCATCACATCGTCACTAAAGGCCCTCTTCCTGTTTCTCGACCTAGACGGCTAGATGCTACACGGCATAAAGCAGCCAAAACGGAATTCGAACATATGAATCAGCTTGGCATCTGTCAGCCATCAGCTTCTCATACTTGTTCTCCCTTACATATGGTGAAGAAGAAAAACAATCAGGACTGGAGACCTTGCGGGGATTACCGTAGGCTCAACGCCGCCACCGTTCCTGACCGTCACCCAATCCGACATATACAAGATTTTTCGATGAATGTTGAGGGTTGCACGGTTTTCTCCAAGATTGATATCATCAGAGCATATCATCTCATTCCTGTAGCTAAAGAAGACATTTTCAAAACAGCATTAACGACACCTTTCGGATTGTTCGAATGGATTCGCATGCCATTTGGCCTCCGAAACGCCGCTCAAACATTCCAACGATTTATTAATGCAGTCTGTTTTAATTTAGATTTCGTGTATGCTTATATCGATGACTTGCTGATAGCCAGCAAAACGGAAGAAGAGCACAAGAAACATTTAGAAATACTTTTCGCAAGACTCGAAGAATATGGTGTTAATATTAATCTCTCGAAATGCGTTTTCGGTGTTCCAGTTCTTGATTTCCTCAGTCATACTATTAGCTCAGATGGAATCGCTCCATCCAAAGATCGAATAGATGCTATTAAAAATTTTTCCACCCCGAATTCTGTTAAGCAAACCCAAAGATTTATTGGTATGATAAATTATTATCACAGGTTTATACCAAATCTCGCAAAAATATTAGCTCCACTCCACGAACACTTAACTTTGTTTACAAAAACAAAAAATTCTAAGTTAAAATTCAACTGGCCTAAAAACCTCGACACAGTTTTCGAAAATGCCAAAGAAGCCCTCACACGAGTTACGCTTTTAGCTCACCCCAAAGCTGATGGTGATTTCAGTATCGCTACTGACGCCTCAGATATAGCCGTTGGGGCTGTACTTCAACAAAAAAGTAATCATTCCTGGCAACCATTGGCATTTTTCTCAAAAAAACTTTCAAAATCCGAAACAAAATTTTCAGCATTCGATCGCGAACTTTTAGCTATTTATCTAGCAATCAAACATTTCAGGTATTTTGTGGAAGGTCGAGATATTACTATTTTCACTGACCACAAACCCCTCACATATGCTCTCACTACTAAGACAGAACGTAGTCCGCGTCAAGCACGCCATTTAGATTTCGTTTCGCAGTTCACTTCGAACATTCAGCACATCAAAGGCAAAGACAACGTAGTTGCGGATGCACTCTCACGCATCGAGGAAAATACGATTTTGGGTTCAGAGGTCAATGAGGTCAACAAAATAGATATGGAAACAATAAGCAAATTACAAGAGACAGACGAAGAATTACCAAAGCTTCTCAAAGAAGAAAACAAGAAAAAATCTACAAAATATTTTTTAAAAGAGTTCGTTTTTCCAAATTTGAAGCTTTACTGTGAAACTTCCACACAAAATAATAGACCATATATTCCAAAACCTCTTCGACAAAAGATTTTCCAGATCCTTCACGGACTTTCACATCCGAGCATTCGTGCCACTCGTAAACTCATATCTGATCGCTACTTCTGGCCAAACATGAACAAAGAAATTAATCTTTGGACCCGGACTTGTCTTTCGTGCCAAAAATCCAAAGTCCACCGACACACTAAGTCACCTCAAGGTAAATTCGAAGTACCAGCCGGACGTTTCGACCATATACACATTGACTTAGTTGGTCCTTTGCCACCATCCGACGGATTTTCATACATTTTAACAGCGGTCGACCGGTTTACACGTTGGCCAGAAGCATACTTGTTAAGAGATATCTCTGCACAATCAGTCGCAAAAGTTTTCGTTCAAAATTACATATCACGATTTGGTATACCCTTGAGAATCACTACTGACCAAGGTACTCAATTTGAGTCGAAACTGTTCAGTGAGCTTTCAAATTTACTTGGAGTGCACAGGATACACACCACACCTTACCATCCCCAAGCGAATGGAATGGTGGAAAGATTTCATCGCCAACTAAAAGCCTCACTTAAAGCCAGATGCAACACTACACATTGGAGTACAGAACTCCCAATCATTCTATTAGGTATTCGTTGTGCCATTAAAGAAGATTTAAAATGCTCAGCAGCAGAAATGGTATACGGCCAAAATCTTCGACTGCCAGGAGAAATTTTTGTCAGTGACCCATCTGAAAACTGCTCCCCTGAAATTTTAATAGAAAAGTTACGTAATGCTATGAGAAACCTTTTTCCAAAAGACACACGAGATAGCAAATCCGATATTTTCATTCCGAAGCATTTAAGCGACTGCGAGTACGTTTTTCTCAGAATTGACAAAATAAAGCCGGGACTTTCTCCACCTTATGAGGGTCCTTACAAAGTCATAAGACGAGTGAGAAAATATTTTATAATCGAAATCAAAAATAAAAATGTTTCAATATCAGTCGACAGACTTAAACCTGCGCACAGTATTTTGTCTTCCAAATCCGAATTAAAGATAAGTTAGTAAGACTAAATGTTTTAAAATTTTTTAAAAAAGTTTTGTTTGGGGGCACTCGATTGGGGAAGGGTGATGTAGTGGATGCTACATTTAATTGATTGAAACTCAAAAGCATGAATGCAAATGTAGTACAGTGTGAACGTCGCGCGCAGTGTAAATGGAACATACACTCGGAACACTTACTTACAAAAGATTCTTTTCTGAACACACCCTACAGAATTTGATTTGACATTTGTGTCTTCTTTCATTCTACCTTCGTTTTATTAATTCATTCTTATCCTAATTGTGGCCGCGAATAAGTTATACTTTGTGCTGGAGCTTAAAATCGCTCAATATCTTAAAATAACTAATTTGTAAAGTAGCTTAAAAAGTAATTAAATAGTTATAGAATAAAGTGAAAGTCTTTTTATTTATATAAAGTGCTTGTTCTCTAACTAAACATACCGTGCCAATTCCGAATTGTTTTCTTTGTGCTCACTTTAAACCCTTTGTTTTGTGTGCTCTCTTTAGTCACCATGTTTTCTTCCCCACCATCTAAACGCACCGGTTGTGGATCTGTACCGCACACTAACAAATGTTAGGTTAGGTTTAAATGGCTGTCGGCTAGAAAAACCCCGACACACTTAGACCATTGTGATACCATAAAGAAGGATAGAAAAATAGCAAGTTTGCAACTTACTAGTTGAACCACTCGGAGCTCCTAATGAATTGGAATAGACTTTTAACGTCCGTTTTCACTAAGTCACTAGTGTCCTCATAGAAGAATTCTCCTAAGTGGAGTTTTCTTCTGACAGAGAGAGCAGGGCAGGTGCAAAGGAGATGCTGAACAATTTCCTCTTCTTCTTCGTCCATGCAACTCCTGCAGAAATCGTTGGAGAACACGCCCATTCTAATAGCGTGTCTACCTATTAAGCAGTGCCCTGTAAGAACACCTATGATGGAGCTAATATGCAGACGATTTAAGTTAAACAACCCTTTTGAACGTTTCAAATCTATACACGGCCATATTTGTTTGGTCACCCGGCAGGTATTACTCTGAGTCCATCTGAGGTTGGTTTTCTTTAAAGCATCCTGCTTTAGCATGAGTTTACATGTAGCTATGGGCATGCCTATATTGTTCCTTTCTGGTTGCAGAGGAGTGATTGTTCCTTGTTTGGCGAGTTCATCCGCCCTGCAATTGCCCTGAATGTCTCTGTGTCCCGGCACCCAAATGAGGTGAATATCAAACTGCTCAGACATCTCCCTAAGAGATGATTGGCAGTCTCGGACCGTGATTGATTTTGAGGAGACATGGGCAAGAGATTTAATAGCCGCTTGGCTGTCTGAGAAGATCCGAATATCCGTGTTGGATATTACGTTTTCTCTGAGCCAAGAAAGAACTTCCTTAATCGCCAGAATTTCCGCTTGGAACACGCTACAGTGGTCTGGTAAGCGGAAGAAAAGACTGATATTCAGTTTTTCCGAGAAAATACCACTTCCTACACCATCGTCAGTTTTAGAACCATCAGTGTAGAAGTGCAAAGATTCATTGTCCAGGAGACTCCGGTCCTCCCATTCAGTTCTGGATGGAACAGAGGTCTGGAAATTATTTTCGAACACCAATTTAGGTGTGGTGTAGTCTAGGCAATCTGGAATAAATTCGAAATTGTTTAGAATAATAGTGTGGCCAATTTGATTGTTAGTCCACTGTGAGGTTGCTTTTAAGCGCGTGGCTGAGTTTGCCGCTACTTGTTTGCAAAAAATGTTCAGGGGTGTAAGATTTAGTAGTATGTCCAGGGCGTCCGAAGGGGTTGACCTTAGCACTCCGCTTATACATATACTTGCTGACCTTTGGACTTTGATAAGCTTGTTCAAGTTTATCTTTGTGTCCAGTGCGGTCCACCATACTATCACCCCGTATGTGAGTATTGGTCTTATGACCGAGGTATACAGCCAGTGAGCAATATAAGGACCACCAATGGCCTTCTTGCATGAAAAGAGTGCCACACTGACTTTTTTAACTCTTTCTCGATATTGAGCTTCCAGGTCAGTTTTTATCAAAAATCAGTCCTAAATATTTGGCTTGATTGGATAGAGTAAGTGTTACGTCTTTAATTGTCGGGGGTTTGAATTCTGGAATCTTGTATTTCCTAGTGAATAGGACAAGTTCCGTTTTGTGGGGATTTATATCCAGTCCACATCCATTGGCCCAGTTAATTAGCTTGTTTAAAGCAGTTTGTAGCAGTTCAGCGAGGGTTTGTGGGTACTTGCCTGATACGGCAATAGCCACATCATCCGCGTAGGCTGTAACCTTAAAGCCTTCCCTCTCTAGGTCTAGTAACAGTTCGTTTACTACCAAGTTCCATAGGAGAGGCGATAAGACTCCCCGTTGAGGGTTCCCTCTGTTGGCTGCTCTACGTGTTTTGAAATTTCCCAACTCAGAAATGATAATTCTGCTGCTAAGCATGATGTAAATTATCTTTTTAATCGGGTCTTCTATTTTGAGATTGTCTAGAAAATTCATGATTGCTGAATTCCTGACATTATTAAACGCACCCTCTATGTCTAAAAATGCGACTAGAGTGTATTTGTGGTGTAGGGAGTATTCAATGGTGCTAACCAGAGAATGTAGAGCCGTTTCCACCGATTTCCCCTTCGTTTAGGTATGCTGTGCCTTTGAGATCAGACAGGGTGCTATTTCATGTCTTAAATGTATATCTATCATCCTTTCTAGAGTTTTGAGTAGAAAGGATGATAGACTAATAGGTCTTAAGTCCTTTGGAGTGACATGAGAGCATTTTCCCGCTTTGGGAATAAAAACCACCTTTGCTTCTCTCCAGGCCTTCGGAATATATGAGAAGCTTATGCAGCTTTCCATTATTATTTCTAGTTTTTGCAGGATGATATCAAGGACGTGTTGTAGTTCGGCGGGTATGATACCATCTGGCCCTGGTGATTTGTATGGATCGAAGCTGTTTATTGCCCATATTAGTGTGTCCTTGGAGATAAGACCATTACTTTTATGTAAGATCTGGTTAGGACGGTGATGCTGGTCCGTTATACAAACAGTGCTACCAGGAAAATGAGTGTCTAGTAGCAAGTTTAATGATTCCTCATATGAGCTAGTCCAACCACCGTTGTAGTCTTTTAGGGAACTTGGCATGGTTGGGTTAGTAGAGAGGATTTTCCTAAGTCTTGACACTAACAAAGATTCGTCACTAAAGAACTCCCTGTCACCGACGCGCAAAATTGCTTCAAAGCCCATCGAGGACAATAACAAAACATGGGAAGAGAAATTGGACGAAAAACTACAAAAACAAAGTGAGTTAATTATCTCTTTACTTGCCACAAAAATGTCTCAGAGTGAAGCAAATATAAAACAGAAAATTGATATTGAGATAAGTGAAATAAAGAAAAACATTTGCGATATAAATAAAAAATTAATACTATGATAAATTCACTGTCAAACACTAATTCTGATATGCAAGCCATGAAATCCGAACTCTTCTCTGCACAAAAATCACTTGCCTTTGTTAAAAACGAATTATCCGGCGTTAAAGCAGAGCTTACTAATAAAACCACTGAATTAACACAACTAAAAAACGATTTCGATATTGCTTCCCACGATCTACAGATAATAAAAAGCTCACTTCATTTACAAGAAAATCGGCAGGTAGCTTGTGATGCATTTTTATTAGGTATACCGCAATCGCCCGAAGAAGATTTGAACATGATCTTTAACACACTTTGTAATGCCATCAACATTAATCCACCGAACTTGCAGGGTATTTTTCGCACTCGGGCCAAAACCTCTTCAAATGACACAGCAATCATGATCAAATTCTTCTCAGCCTACGATCGAAATTATATTCTAACCAAAATAGCGGCCTTTCGTAAAATACACAACCGATAACTTTGTTTACGCGATGCTGGTTTCTCATCTGATGTTGTGATCTATATACGGGAAAGCTTATCTCCACAAAACAAACAACTGTAACAACGCGCTTTAGAACTGAAAAAATGTAAACAACTTGCATCAGTTCATACTGCGAGAGGATGTGTTTATGTTAAACGTCATCAAACTGATTCAGCTGTTCTTATTGATTGCATCAACAAGTTGGAAGGAGTTGCCAGATTAGATAATGAAAATACATAATTTATATTAAAATCTCTACAAACTTTATTATTTATATCATTTGTTTGTATTTCTTTTTTCTATCTTTTAAATTTTTAAATTTCTAATTTATATATTTATTATTTATAAATTATTAATCTAATTACATATCTAATTTATTATTTATTTTTCAATTTTTTTTTCTTATTTTTGTATAACTAAAGAAAACAATTAAAAACAAGGAAAAACAAAAAAAAATTTTGATTCTTCTATATTGCTATTTATGTGAGTAATTGTTGTTTTTGGGTTTTTGTTTTGCATCGTTCCTTTCTCTTAGTGTTTCTTTTATTTCTCTTTTCTTACTTTTTGAGTTCTCAAAAGAATAGTCTCAAAGTTTGCCACATTAATGCTCAAAGCTTAATGCCTAAAATTGATGAATTTCGTGATCTGTTTGAGGGTTCCTTGATGTCATATGCGTTACAGAAATCTGGCTAGTTGAGGGATTAAGTGATAAATTGTGTTGCTTAAAGGGTTATAAAATCTTTCGGTTGGATAGGAAAGGTCGAGTTGGGGGTGGTGTTGCAATTTATGTAAGGAATGAGATCAAGTGCAAGTTAAGGTGCACCTCCAAAGCGGATAATGCGATAGAATATATTTTCATTGAAATTTTAGGTGAGGGAGATAAACTTTTACTGGGAAATGTGTATAGGCCAAATAGAAATAGAAATTTTTGTCCTCTTGTTACATTGATGGAAGAAGTCTCCTTATACTATCCCAACATAATTGTATGCGGAGATTTCAACTGTATCATATTGATAGATCAATCACTTCTCAATGCAATGAGTTCATTACAGTTAAGTGCTGTTAATACCATCAACCCAACGCACTTTTCTAACCATCTTCCAACGTTACTTGATATTTTTTGGGTGAGCAGTTTGGAAAAAGTAAAACTGTATGATCAGCTTTCAGCTTCTGCTTTCTCAAAGCATGATTTAATATTTATGACTTTCGATTACAATGCAACCTTGAAGTTCAGACCATACAATACAGGGCTTTTGGCAGGATTGACAATATTGCTTTGGAAGAACATTTGAGAAGTATTAACTGGGACACAATTTATTATCTACCATCGTCGGATGAACAAATTCAATTCTTCAATGAATGCACCCTTACGCTCTTTAACAGACATGTTCCACTGTTAACAAAAAGTTGTACACTTGACATAAAACCATGGTTTTCACTTCATATTCGCTCTCTAATGCTACATCGTTTTCGTTTAAATGATCACCTCTGCACCTACCGCTCACTTCGGAACCAGGTCGTTCAAGCAATACGATCGAAAAAAACGCCAAATATACTCCTCCCGATTAAATGCTTCGTTGACCGGACGACAATTATGGACCAATCTCCGACAAATAGGTGTTGCTAAAAGCAAAAGTTCTTGTGTCAATGATTTTGATTGCAATGAACTCAACAGAAAATTTATTTCGCTTCCAGCACCTCCTTTAGCTACGGCTCGTCTTCCAGAGGTTCCCATAAACAACGCGTTAAATAACTTTAATTTTACATTTAGATCGGTCGATAGCGCTGGAGTAGTTGCCAGTATTTTGTCAATTAAATCTAATGCCTTTGGAGATGTATCCAAAATTTCTTAAGCTGATATTGCCATTGGTCTTACCCTTCGTAACATACATCTTTAACACTATTTTAACTACGGGTAAATATCCGAATCAATGGAAAAAAGCAAAGATCATACCAATTCCTAAAAACTCTCAAAGTGATGATTTCAGACCAATTGCAATTTTACCTTTCTTGTCCAAAGTTTTTTAAAGAATTTTGCAAGATCAAATGACTACATATCTCAATTCTACAAACTTACTGACACCTAAGCAATCCGGTTTTCGGAAAGGTCACAGTTGTATCACAGCTTTACTCAAAGTAACGGAGGATTTGCGACAAGATCTAGGTGAAGGTAAAATTATTTTTTTTAGTATTGTTAGATTTTTCGAAGGCATTCGATATGGTCAAACATTCAGTTTTATGCCATAAGCTTTTTCATCAGTTTAATTTTTCATCTTGTGCTGTGAAGCTTTTGCGTTCCTACTTAACAGATCGAATGCAAGCCGTTCAAATGAACAATAGTCTGTGCGACCTCCTCCCAATCTCTCGCGGTGTTCCACAAGGTTCGATTCTTGGTCCTCTGTTATTCTCACTCTATGTAAACGAATTACCATCAGTGGTAAAATATAGTTCAATCCACATGTATGCTGATGATGTACAAATGCATTTGAGTTGCCCGTTAGGGCTTATAGAAGACGGCGTGAGCCGTCTCAATGAAGATCTTGACCAAATCGCATGTTGGTCGAAGAAAAATGGTCTCTTATTAAATCCAAAGAAATCTGTAAGTCTTGTGATTTCAAAGAAAGTTGTTGACCTTTCTTGCTTTCCTCCAGTGCTTCTACAGAACTCTTCAATCGAATATGTTGAAACTGCTAAAAATCTAGGTATGGTGTTTAACCGAACTTTAACCTGGAACAATCACATAAATATTGCTGTGGGTAAAACATATGGCAGTCTTCGAACCATGTGGGCCACACAATCCTTTACGCCTTTAAGAGTGCGAATGTTATTAGCAAGAACGCTGGTTTTACCTACACTTATTTATGGTTGCGAGATTTATTCGCATTGCGATTCCGTCAGCAAAAGAAAACTAAACGTAGCCTTTAACAGCCTGGGACGTTATATTTACGGCTTAAGAAGATATGACAGTGTATCCAATTTTTTCCAAAAATCTGTTAAATATGACTTTTGAAAATTTCCCTAAAGTACCGAGCATTAAACTTACTCTCAAAGATA